>JAVTVY010015632.1:0-64478 GCA_036873755.1 Hanleya hanleyi
AGGTAATTCGCACTTCGCTTTCCTGCCTAAGGTGGTGTTCACCAGGGAAATTACGTTGCCATGGCAATTTAGAATTATCCAGTGGATAATCAGTCCCCCATGCACAGATGTTCTTGGAGATCTTTCTCTACATGTTCCTGAAGGCTGCAGTTATCCATGTTTTGGAGGATACATAGGGTATATCTTTTGTGCTTTAAAAGATAGTAAGTCATTAGCTATATCCATGGTAACAGTACAGATTTTGTAAGAGGCAAGGAGAAAATCATTACGGTCTGGCTAGGGCGAGAAAGATGGCCAGAAATTGAGTCACTGCACAGATTTTCAATTGAATTCCTGTTTCCATGGTTACCGGGGAGTTCTCTCACTGAGGGAGGCTGACTGCTGTAGATCAATGTCAACTGGGCATGGCAGGACTGATAAACATGTACCTGTCTCTCCTGACCCAAGCTAAAGGACTAAATCAGCTGCACCACCATCACCACCCTGCCCAGCCTGCTCCTGCTGTCCCACAGCCACTACAGGTGAACCGGGATTTATCTACCCTCTCTCATCAGCAGCAGACTGCTCTGGCCCATGTACAGGCCAACCTTCAGAGAACAGTGACACATGCCAGCAAGACAGCAGTAAGTAGGCCTTCCACTTCCACCATGATGAGGCTCTGTGTACAGTGCACATCTCCTACCCTCGATTATTGAGAAATATTTTCATAATTTCCTATATGGCAAAGCGTACTCCAAATCACACGGCTAAAATGTCATAGAAGTATATTTACATGAAAGGAGAATGGGCTGTAATACAAGCACATGTGAAGGGCATGTTGGTGTTATTTTCAATAAAAATGTCTGACCTTGCCCGTTCTCGCCAGAGCAAAACAGTCGTAGAGGTAACATGTGCTTGCATTGATTTTGGCTGCGCAGTGGAACAAAGAGGGGATAACATGGACCTTCTACAGGCACTGACAGCTGTCCATGCATTGTCTGCATTTTCAGCATAGCACCCTTTGTCTGTCTGTCACTTGTTCTCTCATGTTATGGTCCAGATGTAATTTGTAACATCAAGGTTTACATGTACTTCTGATCTCTGATATTAAGCCATGATCATAATTTGCATTTCCTGCATCATAATTCTGCTCTTTGATATGCGCAGTAGATTTAATCTCAACTCTTACATTTTCAGTTATATATCGACATTGTGTGTACATTTAGCTTTGATCGATTCATCTGATGGGGGGTTTTTTTTCCACACTTTCTGTTCCTACATGTATACATGCAGTATAGCCAAGTACATGTATGTTAGCACAAATGCACATGTATTTATGGCTGCTGTGTAAATATCCAGTATGGTGTCCATTTTCTATCTGGTCTTATAATGGAGGCCAGTCTAGGCCAACATGGAACCGAACTATAAGCTTATACAGCCCAAAGATAAATTTGGCAGCGACTGGATCAATAATCAAGTGGAATAATAACAGTGTGTAGTACTGTGCTGTGTATTGAAGTGTCTGTCTAAAAGATATTGAGATTGGAACAGGAGAGGATGACAGATGAAGCCTTGGGAAACTGTCGATCTATACTGCTCGACTGTATCTAATAGTGCCTTTATTGGATCTCCCAATGTCGGGCACATTTACTTCTACACTGCTAAAACAGTGGCTTTGTCTTCGATGGTACAGTGAATCCTGTGTATACCGACAATGCTTGGGATGAGATTATCGTGTCGGTCTTGACAGGGTTCTGGTTTATCATGGTTCAAAAGACTTTACATTTAAGTATTGGGACCATTGATAATGTCGGTATTTAGAGGTTGGTCAGTTTACACAAATGTCTGTATTCACAGGTTTCACTGTATATTAACCACTGTCACAGTTTGATCGAATGCATTAAGTTTTTCAACACAGAGATAATCTTTTCAGTCCTAGGCTGTGTGCGAAAAAAACAAAAGATCTGGTCGGGGGTCAAAGTTCGACCAATGACCATGTTGGCTGGGATGGGACGGAACAAGTCGCCATCATGTCAGCGGGCCCATACATAAATTCCAGACAGTTATAAGCTGTGTCATACATGTACTCGACCAGATACCCTGTCAAATAGTTGCAGAGAGTAATGTGCAGATGGAGCACAAAGCATAATTACAATCTGTATGGACACCGGCCAGAAATAAATGAAAACACTAGCAAACAAGACATTTCAGCCTCAACAAATTGTGTGCTCCTCGATAATACTGGTCATTTTAAGTTGAATAGTTAAGACCATAAGGGTCTGTGTAACCTTGCACAATTCAATTTTCGTTTTTTGTTTTTTTGTTCTCAAAATCAAAAATTGAAAATTGACCGTCAATTTTCAATTTTCGTTTTTTGTTTTTGTGTTCTCAAAATCAAAAATTGAAATTTGACCGTCAATTTTCAATTTTTGTTTTTTGTTTTTGGTTTCTCAAAATCAAAAATTGAAAATTGACCGTCAATTTTCAATTTTCGTTTTTTGTTTTTGTGTTCTGAAAATCAAAAATTGAAATTTGACCGTCAATTTTCAATTTTTGATTCTGGGATTACAAAAACAAAAAACGAAAATTGATATTTGACAGTCAATTTTCAATTTTCGTTTTTCGTTTTGCTTCACGCAAAAATGAAAATCAAATATTGAAAATTGCCTCGACTTGTCCGTTTTTCGTTTTTTGATTTTAACTTTGACGTATCTATGTTAAGTTCTCATGTGGACGGGTTATCATGTCACTTCCGGTACGACGAGTAGAATAGAAAACGCAAATCGTGTCGTATGAGAGGTGTGGAGCGTGAGAGGCATGTGGCCCACCAGGCCATCCTCGGGAGCCAGTGTATTGATCGATTTGTTAGGGTATCTATACATTGCCTTGGTTGCATGGTTGCACACGATAGTTCTGGATAAAAAAAAGATCAAGGGGTATCCTCTAAATCAAACCAATTATTCAACAGGTTCAGCTAGCTCATTACTCCAATCCACTAGCTGGACGGTTTGAGATGTGACATCGCTGGCATAACTTTGATGTCAGGCTGAAATCGACATCGAGAGTCAAGGCAAAAACCACCGGCTTGGGATACCGACATGCTAATTCAAAATAACCTCGGGGATGAAATGTTCGAGATTGAGGCAACGACTCAAGAACTCACTCGAATCACCAAAAATGTCCAAGTAAACCCTGTGCGGGGATAGCCTATAGTATTGGACCCTTCTACGGAGGGCCAATGATAGGCTGATGCAGCAACAACAACATTTTCCCAGTTATGCGCCAGATTTTGAAATCGAAAACGATGCCGCGCTATGTCATCGGTCAACTGAGACAGTCACGTGGTTGTGTATGAAGATTGGGGTGGCTCCTATAAATAGTGATCCAATGAAAATGCTCGTCTTAGTTTGAAACGGCGGAGTCGAATGACCAATCTCTGAAGGGGAGACAGCTGGAACAGTACACTATCACTGTCTGTTAATATCTTGAATTAACAGAGAGTACTGCAGTCTATGTGCGGGGATTCACGATTTACCTGGACTTGTGAAGATGCACCAGACAGGTCTGGATATGTGGCATCCCGCTGTTCTCAATGGTTATTGGCCTTGAGGCCTGAGCCAATCAGAACGCAGTCTTAGATTTTAGAGCGCTACAAAAGCGAACAGCATTCATGCAGACAACCGCTATTTGCTATTGATTTGAAATATAGTATTTATAAAGATACCAACAAAGATTTAATACCAATAAGAGTAAGTATGCGGCCCGTAAACCACCATTTCAAACAAGCACACAATCGCCACGTTTGATGTCAGACGTCTGAATGCTTCAACGCTTCAGGTCCAATCTTCATTCTCTATTTTTGGGACCTGGATCGTTGGAGCGTTCAGATGCTCGTCAACGTTCAGCGTCAAAAACGCTTCAACGCAAGTGTGGGTGTCAAACGCTTCAACGCATCGACGTGGGAAGTTTCCTTGGGGGTTATGATTAGGCATCTTCATTTTATCGAGCCAATTTCTACGTTCCCACTTCGAACCTGCCTTGATTCATCTGACCCCTTCAGTGTTCAAAATCTGAGGTGTAAATTTCACCTACTAACGACAGAAGAACCAATCAGAGCGTACATCGATTGCGAATGAAGTCACGTTGAGTGACATCATCCTCTATTAGCGGCGTCTTTCCTCCTAATAAGGTGCCCACTAATTAGGTCAGCCAATCAATAACGTTCTTGTGCGACCCATTTCGAATTTTCGAGGTCAGTGACGTCTCGTGTCTATTTATAAGTTATTTGAACATTGAAGGGGTCCAGATATATCAAGGGAAGTTCGAAGTGGGAACGTAGAAATTGGCTAGATAAAATGAAGATGTGATTAGGGTACCCACGTATTTATTATACTACCCTACTTTAATGAAACTCCCATGTGTATCAACCCCGTTGTTCTCCATATAATGCTTCACACCTGCTGCACGATTGCCTACTCGCTTATGCGCAGTTGGCCCATTATATTCTAGCTCGAATGCCTGGCTCCAGGGATCTATAGTGTAGTGAAACTCCCACATCTTGCCCCCTACTGTTTTTCCATATTATGCTCCACACCTGCCTAAACAATCCGATTTGCGCTTTCCATACTACTCCGCGAACCGAAAGTGACATTATAAGTCTTGCGCGTGCGCAGTTAACATTGACGAGTCAAAGTTAAAATCAAAAAACGAAAAACGGACAAGTCGAGGCAATTTCATTATTTGATTTTCATTTTTGGGACAAGTGAAACGAAAAACGAAAATTGAAAATTGACGGTCAATTTTCAATTTTTGATTTTGAGAAACCAAAAACAAAAAACGAAAATTTAAAATTGACGGTCAAATTTCAATTTTTGATTTTGAGAACACAAAAACAAAAAACAAAAATTGAAAATTGACGGTCAATTTTCAATTTTTGATTTTGAGAACACAAAAACAAAAAACGAAAATTGAATTGTGCAAGGTTACACGGACCCATAAGGTGTCGTTAACTCCAGTTGGAACATCCCAATCCATCTAATCCAGTTAATCCGTTAACTTAAAAGCACAAACAGACTGTATGGAGGCACAATATCAACTGCTTGAACCATGCAATCTGATTGGTTTCTCTTTACCCCCTGCCTGATTTATAATGCCACATGTATGATGCCTGCAAGAAATTCATAAATGAAGCAATTTCGCAAATCAAATGATTATTCCAAGTAATCTTGTAGTGGAGATCAACATCTCAGACAAAGGTCCTAATATATTTCCAATATGGGGAAAATAATTTTCTTATATATATAATCCAATCTTTGGTATATTGAAAGTATATGTTCATTGTTAAAAAAAAATGAATCCATATATCCTCTTTGGAAAATGATCCATGGGGTTAGGCAGAGACCCATCCACCTGTCCACAGGACAGGCATATTCTACATTCGGACAGGTAAACGTTGGAAAATTTAACATGGGAGTCCATGGACCGGTAAAATTTGGCAAAATTGGATTTTTGGATAGGCAGTTTTTGAATCCTGACTAACATTCTGGGTTAACCCATCATTTATACCCCATAAATCGCCCATAAATTATGAAGTTGAGAAATGGCTTTGAGATCAGTGTAACTTAGCAATATAGCAACCTACATGTACATACATTGTGCACAAAAATGTGTATGATTGGAGAAAAGAAATTTCATTTACATGTATTAAAATTGGTTGGAATAACATCCCATATACTTCCTGTCATCCTGCTTTGATACTTCTATAATGCTTTCACTATTCCTACATGATGTTTAGTATGCTCATTACCACATTCACCAGGCCGAGTAAGCTGTTTTGATCCACCAATCAGATTTTGCTATACTTTGAAGGTTTGGCTGTAATCATGGAGCGAAATATCAAAACCAACAAGCCATGCATTTCCATGTGCAATTTACAAATGCGCATGCATTCCTTTTTGTTATCACAAGATAAAAACACAGGCAGGCACAGTCAATTGGTGTGAAGAATAGTAAAAAGAAGATCAGTATCTTTGGTTGTTGGGGGCATAAAACGACCATTTGCCATTTTGACATCACGCTAAAGTTACATGTACATGTAGGCGCCGGGTAATGTTTTAACACTGACAACATGACAAATTATGGAATATAGGTCTTATATTGGCTTTCAAAGCTGAACAACCTTGAAAATTTTGTTTCTTAAAACTTCAATTTTAAACATTTTGAAACAATAGACCTCACCAGTGGAAGGCTGAGAATGAAAATATCCCAACATTGGCCATGTAAACGAATGACTCGATGCCTAAACCTTAGCATAACGTCACATTGGGCAATGTTGTCATTTTGCAACTCTGACTGTTACGGGACCAACTCATTCATGAACCTCCCCTCAGTGCATGCACCGTTCCACAGGCTCGCTCCACTATGACCCTGCCCCCAATACTAGCAGAAGATGACGACGGGTAAAACCCATGCCCACATGGTTCAATTTGAATCTGGCCGAACAAGTGCTTCAGTTTTGCACAGGAGTGAAATACTTTTCATTTGCTCTGCCCATATAAACTGGAAAACATGATCTCTAGATCATTCTTTTTAACACTAGGTCAACAGATTGTATAATGCAGAATTGAAAAGTAATCAGAATGTTTGACAAACACTGATTTTACTATATATGATGTCACTTCCGGTGGTGTGCTGCTGCAGCGGGAATCGTGTCTGAATATCTGACTGGTGGCTGGGCTACATGCATTATTATGCCCCAGTGAGTTGATTGCCCATTCATTTCCATAAGCAGACTTGTCGTTGCCTTTAAGCAGTTTACATGTACATGTACATGTATTTTACAAGCAGCTGGATCAGTGTGTGTTGGACATGTGAAAGGATGGTTACCATCTACAGGCCTACACAGACTACAAATAAATTTTGTTGTGCACACGTGCTGGATATTGTGTAGTTAATGACCTCAATTAGCTCGCAGGTGAGAACCACAAAGGCTGACTGGTGCATGTGCAAGAAGTTCCTCGTAATGATCCCCTGTGTGGATGTCATTCACCCATAAACTGTGAGCCTTTATTGATTACAAATAAACCCTTTCAGTGATCATGCTGGTTGTGTGATGAGCATGCTGAGGGCATGTATTTAAAATATGAATGAATGATTGATTTCCTTGAATCTTAATATCAAGAATTTAAATTTACATCATGTACATAATTAGAATGTAGTCTTGCATACATGCTCCATGTATGTGAACCTCTTCCTTATTGAGTCTCAAAATATAAACTTTTGAAATAGACTGAGATACAGGAATTAGACATACATGAACTAATACAGGTGTAGGAGTAGTGGCTAAAACATAGTAGGTTGAATAAAATTATTAATTACTAATTACACTTTTGTGTTATCAAAAAATAGACTGACAGATACTGTTGTGCCTTGAAGTAATATTTTCCATGCTAATGTGCTGCTCTCTTCTTACAATGAAAGTGTAAATACTGTCGTGTTTTTATAAGGCTCTTTAAAAATAATTGTTCGTTCATCTTGACTGTCTTTCCAGGAAAGGGGGCAGGCCGCTTTGCAGGCAAATTTTATCTTCATTTTTTATGTATTACATAAAAATATGTCCTGAAACAACCTGATTAAGGCCTGGGGCCTGGAAAAACTAAAGTTTGTGTAACCCTTTTTGGAAATTCATGATGGGATGACCATGTTAAAAGCACGTGCAAAAAGGGTTACACAATTCTATTTTGCGTAACCCGAATTAAAGGTTATGCAATTTGTCCAGGCTTGCTGATTGATGTTTTATTAATATCAGGCCTCAATTTACCTGTTTTCAGGTTGTCTAGAGGTTGTCATTTGAAAAATAATGTTAACCAATTTTCAGGTCCCATAATTCTGACCAATAATGCAGTAGGTTAATAATTATGAAATAGGTTGCCACAGGTTCAGCCAGTGTAGATTTCATGGTAGCACTCCTTAAATTGAGGCCTGTATAATTTGCAAAATTTTTCATTGACTTGTGAACACGAATTGACTTTCTATGCTTTTCGGTACACATAAAAATTGGATCGGCGAAAAATTACGGGAGAGCAGTGATGATAAACAAATAATTTTTTTAATGAGCCTAATTTAATATCCCAGTCAGCAGTTATTGTTTCTCTAAAAGAAGAATGACATAAAAAGTTCACATTCTGTTTGCTATCATTAACTCATTGTTAATTGCTGCTCTGTGAAGAGTCCCAACATTTATTTTACTGGCATGTTCATTGTATTTTTTGTTCAGTCTCATATCCTCATTACACATATGGCAAAGAAGAAAAAGCTGGAAAAATGTCTACAGCCTAGCTTTACAAATAACAAAAAATATGAGCTTTTAGACATTTTTGGATACAGTACTGGTATTCTAAACTTTAGTACATGTTCCTGGATCATTAAGTATTTCATAAACATATCCATGTATTTTCTCATCGTAAAACTTTTGATGATAATTTCAAATGTTTTGATAAATTCACACTACAATACTAAGCTTATTCCTGGGCAGAGAGTCAGTTTTATTGGGAGTATGCAAACCTAGTTAATCCAAATTCTGAAAACAAGGAGTGATATTACTAGGAAAAACATGGAGACAGAAAGCTTGCTGTTCTGTTTTTACATGTATATTAAATGTACATGTGTTCTTAATAAATCATGTTTATGTGCCTATGTGGTGATTGGTCCTTTCCAGCATAGTTATGATAGTGAATCACCAAAGGGATGGTCTGGTGTTGTAAATGGCATGGATCTCATTTAGCTGTCAAGTACACATGATGAGGAAGGAAGTGGTTGTATTTCTAACAGTCACATATATACAAGTCCATACATACACAGGAACACATCTGTCCAGGATAAACTTTGATATGTATATTTGACCAGTTGACAAGTTGTTGTTAATGGCTTCATTAGTAGGGGTGATACACAAACCATAATCTAGGGCTGTCTGCAAAGCTGTGAAGCCTCTGTTGTCTTAAATCTTTCCAGTCAACACCCCTTGACATTGAATACTCTGATAAGAGTGTGTATACAGCCTAACTTTGTGTTTTATGACCCTGTTCAGGAGACAGCAGACAGTGTCCAGTTACACCATCATTATGAATGGACAAAGCTGAGACTTAATCCTCTTTGTTCTAGGCCTTTTATATAGACCAGGTTTTTCACACTGGTCAGATGGTCATTTTGCTGACAGATCCTTGCCTGTATGGTTGGTTTATAGGACCTGTGTTCCCAGTTCAGTTCTTGTATTCAGTAACCCACCAGTTGGTTCATGTTGATCTATCTCTTATATTGATCAGTATAAATTGGGCATTTCTGGGATCCCAACGTTTTATACCTATCTTAAATCTACACCGAAAGTTGAGCCAGCCCTTATTACAGTGTCATGTACATGCTGAGTATGATAGCCGATCAGGGGAACGACAGACTAAAGATGACATGCCTAGCTCCTCCAGTTTCCTCAGCCTGCCATTTGAAAGGTCAGCCATTCCCTGGGCAGTTACAGGTTAGTACCAGATTGGGTATTAGAGGATTTCCTGATCAGTTCTAACCATGATGGATTGTGGCCTGTCTTCCTTTCTGAAGGCGGCCAATGGTGAAGTGGAACAAGGGGAGAAATTGATGCCATCCATCCGTCTTCAAGGTACATGTACATCTACAAATGTACATGAATACTCGTGGCTTCTATGGCAGTCTTAAGGATTGCTGCTTATATCCCATCAAAAAGATGAATAATTCATCCTCCTGTGTACAATGTACAACCCATGTGATCTCTGGAAGTGATATTAATAAGCCCTGATATGGATATCCTCATTAGGAAATATTTAATACCGGGTCTGCACAGACCAGATAAGCATATAGCATCGGCAGTATGAATACGGAATTAGAAAAACATGTATTTATATATGGTTGGCACTGCTGTGTAACTAGTGCAGATTTATGAGCTGTATTCTGTAGGTTCCATAATTGCAGGGATGCTAGCCCACTTGGTCAAATTCTACCAACCACAGCCAGAGTAACTCTGGTCCCTTCAAGGATTTCATTATTCTGAGAGGGGGGATGCTTGTATTTTGATTCACGAATACTGCTGTGACTCACTCCCACAGAAAGGGTGCCAGTCTCGCTGCTTCAATGCTGCTGACAAGGAATATGATGCTCCATCCTGTGGAGAAGGGGATACAAGTGAACACTCAGGAAAGATCAGTGAAGGTCAGCTAACATGTCAACTGAGGCCCATCTGCATGAGAGTTGGTAATTTGCTCCTACCCGGGGTCTGTCACCGTATGTTGTGTGTACATGTACAGTGCAGATCGGATATTTTGTCATCTTGAATTCTGGGTATTATGTATTTTTATTTCAAAATTTGTAGCAGAAGGCCCCATATACATCAGCAATATTTACTCGTTGCGATGTGGAGGATGTATATATTTCCTGGATATCATTTTTGCTTGTTCTAGATAAATTATCTGTGACCTTTTGCATTTCGTTCTGTGCCACCATATGGTTAATAACAACAATATTCTCATTAAAACGGTAAATTTCAGTCATCAGTTAGCCGATACTGCAAAATTGGATATGTGTGATTCGGAGTTAAACAAGCTGAGAATATCAAGTCATGCGTCACCTCACATGACATTTCAGAGCCCAGAAAACAGTGGATGTACTATATTGTGCCCTGAGGGCTTTTGGAGAATGGTGTATATATACATGTACGCGCCATACAGAAGGTTCTCTGTATGCATATATTAACTTTTTAGATACAGCCGTGTTGTGTCTTAGGGCAGTGTCCCCATTTTGTTGATACCCAAATTTAGATTTTCCTTCATTTTTTTTTTCGTTTTGTAGTTAACAAACCCGTCCTGCTTAATTGCGTTCATTTTAAAGCAAGTCTGTAGTACATGAATGTATACACATGAAGCTGGGCTGGTTTTACGTGTATATAACTGGAGGCTAGAAAGTTGCTGATCTAGTTTTAAAATCCTACTCTATATTTTGTGTCATTACTTGCTTCCAAGGACGCTACATGTATGATCTGACAAAGTGATACAGAGACCGCTCCTCCATTTTGTGTGATACAGGAGTTGATGACGCTACACAATCTGGTTATTGGGACGTTATTCAGTCGTTACCGTTATTTTCCGGTTTGGTTGAGCAGCCTCGACTGTCATATTCTGTCACAGTTCATAGTACAGAGAAATTGGGAATACTGAATTGTAATTAAGAGCCAGGCAGGCAGGCTCCTACTGGGAAAAGCGTCATGCATGCCAAGCATGTCCTAGGCTTTAATGTGATAGTACCAGTAAGTAGGATTTCACTTATATTATTATTTGAATGAGAGGACACACACAGATATAGGCCAACTAAATGTATGTACTACATGTATCAGCCTTCTTAATATGGTGATGGTGTATGGTTTGGTACAAATTATTTTTTACAGTGATACATGTACATGTATGGATGAGATCATGGTGTTAGCCAGATCCCCGTCCAATTTCAAATTTGGACAGGAGAAATCAAAATTTCACATGATGGGGGCAAGCAGGAAAGTTGCCTGTCCAAATCTAGCAAAATTTGATGTTTGGACAGGCACATCTTATATATGTATCCTGGCTAACACCCTGAGTGAGATGATTGAACTTCGTGACCGGAGGAGTAGGCACAGTGATGTGTGAACTTCATGACGCGAAGAATAGACACAATGATGTATATCTCTTGCAAAACACATTTTCTTTCCAAGAAGAGAGCCTGGTAGGGGTTCATAGAAGTCACATAGATCTACTGTTCAAATAATCATGGTAAATTATGAAAAACTCAATTCTGACAAAAATGCTATTAAATATTAAGTATTAAATATTACACATTAAGGGCGTAAAATTCTAGGAAAACTGAATATTGATTGGACAGAAACTCAACTAAGTGAGGAAAAACTGAATATTTTGACATCTATGAACCCCTGTGCCTGCACAAATTATAGAGAAATGAGAATGGTTATTGAAATTCAGTTAGTAAATGTACATATATGATGAGATTTGATATTTAAAACCAGCATAATTACCAATGAATTTGGTGATAGGATAACTGTCTGAACTTTTACATTTACAAGTTGAACAGGATCCAATTATGCCTATTTGACCTTCTTTTCTGATACATGTACAAATTTTGTTTCGTATTTAGATAAGCATTGTTTCCTGTAGATAATACATCATGTGATCATATCATCCAGGGCAATTTAGTTGTTGTTCTTGCTTGGGTGCTAGTTTTCGTGTCGCCACAATTTGACATTTTGTCCTAGGGACACACACAGCCACTATCTTTGCCATTTGAAATAATATCATCAGCTGTATGGATGGTGCTTATGACATTTACATGTATATAATGACCTGTCATTATCCTTATTTAACAAATTAGGCTCCCCAATTTTCCACCCTCGGCCAAGGGAAAACGTGTTTAGATGCTGGTATTAATACCCCTACTGTGGAATAATTGCATTTTTCGCTGCCTTATCCATAACTGCTAGCGGTTGCATGTATGTGTATGGGTAGATGGAGGCTCCCTCATCCTGTACGGAACAATACTAAAGCAGTTACTTATAACATTTGTGGTGGTGTTGGCCCATCAGTTATTCATTGACCAGAGCCTGCTCAGGACCGATCCCTGACCACAGAGCCAGTAATAGCTCACTCCCATCTTGACCAGTTGTAAGGTTTATAACAGTACTCTCGTACATGTATCTGGGGTTTTCATCAGAGGCTGCAGGAGAGCTGACAGTTAATCACAATATGTTGGTATGTACATAGATCTTTACTAGAGAAGAACCCGTGGGTCGGTTGTTCGATGGGTTGTTCAATGTTGTAATGGATAGTTGAAGTACATGTACGAAAGCAGCGATAATTGAGCCAATGGTGTATCTCTGTCATTGGGTAGTCATGATCTTAGAAATGGTACCATGTGACTGAGATGTGGAATGCAGGTGATGCAATCACCTACTGGTAATGGGTTCTTAGATAATTTAGAATGTAGGAAGTTCAACATTAATGTCATTGATATGAGCGCTGCTCATTCCACCAACTTTAATTAGCTATGGTGATATCTTCCTGATATGGTGTTTTCATTTTCTATTGTTCATTTTGAGAAAATAGTACCCCGAAATACACATTGATCGAGATTAAAATTTAGAAGTTATTTTAGATGATGACTAGGATAGGTTGAACTTGGGAGACTGTGAGGATATGCCAAACTGCCTTGCCCTTAGGGAATGTCACAAAATCCTTTTGACCAACTGAACACTGTTATATCAGCGATATCAGTCCATTGAGTATACATGTACTCTGCATGTAAATGTATATAATTGAATAATAAATGAATATCCGCCTCGAGGACACTTGATAGGATCATTTGAATACTGGTGCATGTACAATATATACATGTACATGTATCCAAGTTTCACTGGAGAGCAGTTCGGTTGGTTTTAATCGTTCCAATCTCTCCTTGCTGACTTTGATACAACCAAATATTGTCTGATATTGATAAGGCCAAGTGCTGTTAATTGTTTGTTTCTCGTAACCTTACTTGTAAAAATACACAGGCTGAGTGCGATAATTTATTAACTTACAAACCAATTGTATACAAATATGAAGAAAAAGAGCAAGTTTTACTCATGAAAATGTAAATCCCTCATGGATTTTAACCATTTGCCCTCAAATTATAGATGAGGGCTGGTTACGGGAAATGAGCCATTAATTATCAGCGGCCTAAATGAAGGTACAGTTAGCCAAAGCATCAAATATATGAGTACTCCCAGTTGGTTCATCCCTCGGCTACATGTTTTTACGTACACTATTGTCATTGTTTCCATTGCATGTTGTAATATTGTCCTATGCAACAGGTGTTCCAATATGATCTGCTACACCTCATAACCTGTTGTAAATGTGGTTGGTACAGTACTACAAACAATGGACTTATTGTGTCCGAAATACTGGCCGTGCTTTGTTTTACATAGTTTATTCCATGTATTTTGGGTTGCTTATGAGAAGCAGTCACACCATCTTTACATATCCATGCACAGAATTTGGGTAATGTCATGTAATATAGACAATTGTGGAGGTTATGCAGTAAATTTAGCAATACATACGATACATGTAACATTACATGCCAATTCATGTGGAAATCCTTGTGTATTGATCATAGGAAATACGAGACAAAATTCATATAGAAGAGTGTGTGTTGGGGGACAAAAACATGTCTTTGTGAACATGTATATATGGCAAAGCTTGAATTAATATCTGTTTCCATATTTGGTATCATTTCAGCATATGGTGCAGAATCAGATGACCCCCTCATACCAGTATGCCCAGACGGGTCTGGAAGACTACCACCATCAGGTGGTTAGTCAAGCATCTACAGTGATACCCGAGGGGCAGTACAAGGACCAGCCAGCTTTTACATGTAGCCCACCCACCGCCGCTGCCGTCACTGCTAATGGTGGTGTAGAGCAGCAGACGGTAAGACGGGCCCTCCAATTACATGATGTAGGTTTGACAAATACGTTCAGCATGGTCTCAGACGTTGGGTTTTCCTGGTGTTTCCGTTCTGAGTTGGCTGTAACCAATGGGCTTGGGTTTGTTATAATCCTTGGATCCTGAAGGAAAAACACACTCATTCATATATACTATTATTAGTATATCACTTTTTCACGCAGGTTCTGTTTTTTGTTGTTCACACTAACCCAACAATTTTAACCGTAACTTAACAGTTGCACTGCGGTATGGACGGTATACATAGTCCTTATGCTGTTCTAACTTGCCTGCAGTTTGATTAACATTCTCTTGCTCTGTGTGATAGTTGGTTATGCCCTAAATATTCAGTTGCTTGGCATCACGATTGGACCCTAAGAGTTGAGACGCACCATGTTTGGTTAATGATCCCAAATTACATTTGATCAGTCTGATTTGTCTCTACATCTGCAATGGACCTTGTAAAATGGTATATGACATGTTATTACTTCAAGAACATGTATAATTCTCAAACTGAGCTTTCTTATTCACAAACTTTAACCGACCATCAATGTAATTTGCTCCATTTCATACAGTACATACATGTAGTACTTCCATTGAAAGAACATCAACTACTCAATCTTTGCATCAATTCACATTTACAAGACCACCTTTTCGAAGCACCTGCCAGATCGGCATCTGGCCACAACACTGATCACTATCCAGCAGTTGATTTAAAAAAAAAAAAAATGCGGATTTTGGTCTCTGGACTAGCCTAATACATGAAGTGATTGCGTGGGGTAAGCAATCTGCAAAGTTGGCAAGGCATGTAAAAAATATTTCTTTGTGCTTACAATAAACTTTTCAACACATTTTACCAAGAATACATGAATGTGGCAGTTATATTGAGAGATTCTGAGTTAAATTTCCACAGCTTTTACGATAATGGAACTATGCTGTTTAAGAGGTAAAATTTTAACTGGTGATTGTGTGCCTAGGTCACTTTTTTTCATGTGTTTGCAAGATAAAGTAATGGCTTTGATGAAACAGCTCCGGCTGTTTCTTTAGAGCAGCTATATGTATGCTTCGAGAAACCAAAATTTGATCAAATTGCCTGATGTATTGATAAAATTATCAGTCTCATCTCAAATTTTGCCAGTGTCAAGTTTTAAATCCAAGAATGAAAACGTTTTGTTTTTTTAAATGCTTAACAGGAAACATATTTTTGTACTGTGCATCTAAATGCTTGCACATTGGAAATGATCCAGTCTAACATCAAATTTGGCATTTTATACATAATTCTATTTGACAAAATTGTATCAGCAACTTTTTTCAACTTGTTTACTTCTTTGGATGAATGGTTTGAAAGCACGGGATTAAGTTTAATTTGTAATGCACGAATCCATCAACTGAAATGTACATACATGTACATGTACTTTGTTACGTTTTCTTAGTTCTCATGATTCTGAATGAAAATACACTTCAAGATGAAATTACTTACATGTAATTGAAACAACAAGCCTATTGTATTACTGTATCAAGAGACAAAAGTGTTTGTGACAGTTCTATCAACATTTTCAGTTAAACAAGCAGCTCAACTAGTTCTGCTTGGCTACGTTTTACATGTAGTATTACACATTTTGTGCGTAGTTAATACTTAAAACTGGCTCTTTTATTTTTGTGAATTTGCAAGGTTTAAAGTTGACTTGTTGATGCAATGACATATACATTTTGCTCCGAGGCACAATTACTGAAGACTGGAGGGCGAACAAAATTAGCAACAAATACACTAGTACATACATGTAGACATGATTTTCCCCCATTTTTTGAAAATGAATTTTATCCAGGCATGACTATAACAAAGCTGGTGTTTTTTTGCAGACATTGTTCTGCCATATCAGAAAATATGTGCACGAGACATTATCTTAATTCTTTTCTCTAGCACTCTATCAACGTTCAAAAGAACAGGGAAATGCCATCCTCATTTAGCACAAATGAAACTGAATTCTGAAATTACATTACAAAGTAAATCGTCGTGTATTGTTTCACATTTCTGTGTAATTGGTCACTTAAATTGAGCATAACAAAGGCTGTATTGTTTGAAATGCACAGTTTTCCTCTTTGGTTAACAGCATGGTAAAATGAATGCATCTGTCAACACATAACTGACATATTACTCATACTTGTATTGAATAAAAATGACAGCTTCCAGATTTATATCTACATGCCTATGTGCTTTAATGCATGTATTGGGAAATCTAGCCACAATTTTTCAATCCACTAAATTTTGCACAACAATATTCTGGTTACTGTTGAGGCACTGCTAATTTATGTCCGCTCTGATCAGTACAACATGATGAAGTTAATTTGCACTGAACCCCTCACGAGACCTAAGTTGATTAGGCAAGCACCCTTTCCCTTGGAAGCCAGTACATGTATGTATGAATGACGTCAAGAGTCTTCTATTCCCTGGATGTAGGTGGATAATTTACTCTGGAGTCCTGGGTAGCAGGTGTTTTCTGCAAAACTCCTACTCAATGATGCAGTGTAATGTTCTGGCATTATGATGCATATTGCCTTCAGTGTTTCAAAATGAGACGAGTCTACATTTTTTTGCCAGGAACACTGACGTAAGCCAGTGAAACCCAATAAAGTCACACACTATCAAGAACTGACAAGAGAACCTGGTACACATTGTTGCCCTGGTGCCTTGCAGATTTTCATGCCAACGGATATGGGATTGACAGCACTGTCCGTATGTCTGCCAGTCACAGATATTGCAGGCACACATAGATCCAGACTCCTGTAGCCTCGTGCCACTGAACCGGCACGTGTTCGAGCCCTGTTGGTGCAGTTTGCCACTTGCGGACGGCAGTGGTTCTCCCCGGTATACTGGCTTTCTCCACCATTCAAATTGGCTGTCACCATATGATTGAAATAACCTTGAGTGTGACATTAAACCAAATCCCCCCACCCCCTTCAGACTCCTGTTTTGAAAGATGCATATATCGTTATGAGGATGGTCAGGGTGGGAGATCGGACATAAGTGAAAAGAGAGTATCGGACTTAGCAATTTACGATTAATGTGCTGATCTGGTTTATGGTGGTGAAAACAATACCATTTGGTATTGGTTCGACAATGATGTTGTACGTCACCAGAAATGTATTTATTTACTTGTCATATAGAATCATAAAGTCAAAATATTGATGGACAAGAAGTTTTCTGATACCATTTAGGCCGTCCGATGTTTGTCAGAGTTGGTACAGAAAAAGTTATGCTGTAAATGTTGGTCTGATGATCCATGCGCCTAACCATGTTCACCGCTCCAAAATTCACATAATCTTTATAGCTTCATCATATTCATGTTCTTTGGTTGACATTGGCAGCAGATCAGAGAAGAGAACAAATGGCTATTAATAATTCATCCAGATGAAGCCACGATAGGCTCGTTCTGTGGCATTAATCTCCCTCGATCTGTTTTGTCTTTTCCGAATGATCCTGGCGATTGATGGATATGAAAAAGATTGATGCCTTGATCGTTGGAAGGTTTCCGCTTTAGCGGATAAAACAAGTACACGTATATTGCATAAAAATAGGAAGAAGAAGAAATTTAAAAAAAAGACTTGACATGAACGTGAGCATGATGCGAGAAAATGGAGTTTAAAAATTGACTTTATGATCAAGTTAGCAAAAAGGATGGCAGGTCTCGTACATGCTTTCACTGCACCTCTGGTTTTGGAGAACGCTGTCAAAAAACAATGGATGCATGTGTAATATTTTCGGTCAAGTTTTTATTTTGTCGTTACTCGTACGCCTTTCTCTGTCGAGGATATAAATTACACTCGCGTTTTGTTTTTGTTTTTATTCAGTCTCTTTAATGTCAAGTCTGTTCTGTTCCAGAGCATGGACTGTACATGTAAGTGCAATATTCAGAACAAATTCAGCAAGGAAGAGTCTGTAATTCATTCAGCAAAGAAGAGTCTGTAATTCATTACTGCATAAATTTCACCATACGCTTAAGAAAAATTACAATGTGAGAGTTTCAATGATTATTATATACACGCGAAGTTACATGCCAACTTCCCTTCATGCAATCTTGTAAGAATGGAAGATATGGAAAACCGTCTGATAGCAGCTGAATGTAAAATGGAGCAGGTTCCAGGAGCAGTGTACATGTCCAGTTGCTGAAAACCACACATAGATATAATTATTTTGAACTTTACATACTGGAACTGAATTGTTCTCCCATATTCTTTTCAAATATGTCCATTTTATTTTGAAACATGTTGTTCTGATTCATGAACATTCAAAAAACTAAAATTTCTCAGGTTTCCACTTGAAAAATCGCTAAGTTTTGATCATGCCTGAAGCGAATATATTTTTTATTGGCACACAAAGGCAAATTGTTTAGAAATTGTTCACTTACACTCCTGCAGCTTGGAACCCATTTAGGCTATTGTCATTAAGAAAAAAATCTGCGTGTTATCAAAGGATGTAATATAATTACATTCGTATACATGTACATGAAGCATGAACGTAATGAACTTTGGAGAGAAATTATCCATTTTAAATATATATCTGTGCATGTGTATTCTGAGCTGAGAATTACCAGCACAAAAAATTACCAAAAGCAAAATATTGTTCATTCAAACTCTGTACCGAGAAGATCAGATTAATCTGTCCTTGTGGTTAGAAGATTAAATATTACTAGGGACCATTCGTTAAGGACAAATTGCTTCTACACTCTTCAGTTGCTTGCATTTCACAAGAGTAACTAGTTTGAACTTAATCATTTCTGTGCTGGAAATTCTTAGGCTACAGATTTCCTTGTTCATGAATATTTGTACTTGGAACTCCCTACAAAGGCTGCACCAAAATCAAGACCTAAATTAAAGGAAATTGTTCACATGCAAAATTTGCTAATGTGTGCACTCATCCATACTATTTCATAAATTTTACATGCACAGCAGGAAATCTACATGCATTTGTGAACCTACATGCATTTGCGCATGTATGCACTCTTCATTCCGAGCCTTGAAAATTGTACCAGTTCTGGCACACACATTTTCACATGGAAGTTACTGAAAGATCAGGGAAAAATTCTTCCTTGTTATATTGTACCATCTAAAGACCAATTGAGCTACTGGGACAGCCAACAGTTTTGAGCTTCAGTTTTGCATGCATTATCAATTCATGGGTTTGGAAATTTGTTTTATTATAGAATAGTGCATTAATCTGATTTGTGTTATTTTATCTTGATCTTTACATCTGTTTATTATTATATGCCTTTAGATTTAGTTAGGCCGCTATTAATTAATGGTTCGTTTCCCGTAACCAGCCCTCATCTAAATTTTGAGGGCAAATAATTAAAATCCATGAGGGATTTACATTTTCACGAGTAAAACTTGCTAATTTTCATCATATTTGTATACAATTGGTTTGCAAGTTGATAATTAATAATTATCGCACCCAGCATGTGTATTTTTACAAGCAAGGTTACGAGAAACGAAAAATTAGTTAACAGTGGCCTTACATTTACCTGTTCATGAACTTCTGTGTATGCATGCCCTTTCTGATATTCTTCAATTTATTTCATTGTGATAAACTAATTTAATCGGTATTCATTGGAAATTTCTAGAGTTTAACGATTTCTTCAGCATAAACTATAATTCTATGAATTTCTTTGTGTATTTGAGTTACATGTGAATATAATTTATTCTTGCTGTACTGTGAAACTTCAATGTAGTGTGGCTTGCTGATACATGAGCTGTCGTAATTTAAGAAATCAAGATAGCTCATTTACCAAACATATTGTTTTCAGTATTTGGTATATGTACATATATTAGTGTTTCCTTGTCATTCTTATTTTCAATTTTATATACTTGACTCTTTAAATGTACCTTGTATCTGACCTATTTCCTGAATTATGCAATTATCTGTGCATTTCATCATCATTAATTGACATTGTATTCTATATGTATGTTCAAACAGCAAACAGATTTAGATGGGGAAGTGCAAGCTACAACAACTACAACAGTCTCCTCATCACCGGGTTCAAACACAGGGCCAAAGCGGTTACATATATCAAACATACCTTTCAGATTCAGAGAAGCAGATCTCCGACAGTTGTTAGCGGTGAGGCACAAGAAAAATATATCTTGTCTGAAGTGAACTTATGCTCAACTTGGTGCACTTGACATCAGGGTGTTAGACAAGATATAAAATCTGCCTGTCCAAGTATCACATTTTGCTAGATTTGGACAGGTTACTTCGTTGTTTTCCATATCTCTGTTAAATCTTCCAATCTTTGCTTGTCCAAATTTAAAAATGGGCAGGTCTCTGGCTAACACCATGCTTGACCTGTTAAACTGGTTGCCTCCCCTGTCCATACAGTGGAACCGTCATCGTCGGTTCAAAATTTGGCCTGGATCTAGACTCCTCCTCCGCATTGCAGAATGTATTGTGTCGGAATTACACGCACGGATCTAGACCAGGAGAATAAACGATCATCAGTCAATGAAAGGTGACCTGAACTGTGATAACCAATCGGGCTGCTGGAATTATCAGCCAATAGAATTTGAATTCTGCGGTGGCAGCGAAACAAATGTTGGCCAACACCTGTCTGTTGTCTGGGTATACAGGGGAGACAACCAGTCTATTGACATGTACACATCCGATTTGTACAAAGACGTACACAATTTGAGCTCCGGCTCTGAAATAAGCGTATTAATTTCTCAGAATTAGCTTACTTCAACATTACGTAAAGGAGAAAGGCCGAGTAACTGTACATTCGTGAAAAAGAATGTCGCGCCGAGTTGATTCTTTTTCACGAATGTACAGTTATGAGGTCTTTCTGCGACTTAAACGTTAGTTCAACGATAATGCATTTACTTCTTCGTCTTACACGAAGAATGAAATGAGCTATGATATAGGCCCAGGTAATTACATGTGCGGAACCATTTTCGAACAAGAACTGCAAAGGGCCAAGTACACACACTGTACCCGATTGACGGTGAAAAAGAATGTACACTTGCTGTACATTCGTGAAAAATAATATATACTTTTAACAATAGAGTGACGTCACAACTAGCATTTAATTCGACAGGATGAGCACTTTTGATCAGATGAGGTCAAAGTTTGGATCAGATGTGTCTGTCGGGTGTCTGACTGCTTTTTCAGACCCTGCAACTTGCATGTACTGTAGTAACAGTTATGGTATTTAGAACTGAATACTGTAAAACATGTAACTCATGCAAAACTTGCTGATTGAACATCCAGCACAGACTTTTGTCTGTCTACTGTGGGGTAATGGCCAGGCATTAACATGTGGCTTTACTGCTTAATTCTTTCCTGCTGATTGACCTCTTGAATTTTAAAACATGTTGTTTTTTTTTCTTTCAAGATTCCCTCTGAAACTTCAGTTGAACTGCCGGTAATTGAATTTTTTATGAATTACTCACTCGCAAAAGTTATATCCCACCAAATTTTTAAGTTGAGAAATTGCGAAAGTACATGTAACACCATGGTAACACCATGGTAACATGTTTTACAGTATTTATTTGGCCTTATTCAGAACTAGTCTGATAGAAGCAATAGCCTAATTCTCCATAGCTTTGATATACTGATCTTGAAAACCTTGAAAAATATGCAATCTTGAATCGAAATACTTATCGCCATTGATATTTCTTAATATAAATTTAAACTGATTAAATTAAATTCTACATTGCTTGTGTGATTCACCTGTCTGAAAGAATGCCTTATTTTATTTTGGAGCAGTTTGGACCAATTTTAGATGTGGAAATAATCTTTAACGAGAGGGGATCCAAGGTAAGTTCTCGTCCATTACATCTTGCATTAAGATGTATGGTCAAAGATGTATCCAAAGTATAAACCACGATCATCTTTCCATTGAGTAGAAAGAAGTGAAATTCTGTCAAATTAAAAAAATTAGTAGGGTGGCAATATTTTTGGGGATTATTTTGCCTCCATTAAATTTCCTCCGGCAGTTGATTTCTTCCATTTGCTTTCAGAAAATCAACCAGTAATCCTCGAGCTTAGCTGAGCTGCTTGCAGAGTCATAGATTATTGTGTGCCTATGCATATATCTTTTCGTGCAAATTTGGCACCCTTGTGCTCCAATTTTTTCGGAACAAGGAATCTTCAAATTGCCCTCTTTGTTGTGATTGTTATTGGTTATACCACCATTCTACAGCGACCACCTACAAAGTAGGATATTACTTTTCATTGAAGAACCCTGAATTAATGTACCCATTTAAAGTGTTATGGGGCTTGTGGTTTATGCTTTAGATACCTCTGTTTCTGGATATACATGTATATATGTGTGTAGCTGTCAACATTTCTTTGCCATCTACACTGATTTATACGTAATAAGTGATTATTTTGAGCTTGATGAAATTCATTTCAGAGAGAAAGTTCCAAGGAAAATGCTCTAATAATGTTTGAACACATCCCACTTCTTTACAAACAAGCTTTTGGATTGAAAATATCTGTAAAACATTGAATGTACATGCATATTTATACAAATTGTTTTGACCACTCATAATTTCAAATTTAATTTATTTGAAATAGCATTATGGCAAAGAAATGTTTCGCTTATTTTAAATATGTTGATATATGATGTAATGTTAGCTGTGTTTTCTTTGGCAATGTGTACACTCCGCTGGGCCAGCAGCAATGAAACAGATTGTATAACTGTCAATGCACACACCCCAGTATCATTGAAACAGATTGTGTGACTTCCTACAGGAATTTGCTAAATCTGTTGTCCTGTAAATGAACATACACGTTTGGAACTCGGTTCCGAATAAAAGTACAGCCATTTTTCTTCCAACTTGCACCTTCATGTGAATCAGTTACCATCCTTGGTCAAATTGTCCATGTTCTGATTTCATGTGTACCTATTACTGAAGAAAACACAAGCTACATACAATGTATTTCGTGCATATTTCATCAAATTAAATAGATATAATTGCTAAAGATAACGATAAAATCTGATATATTTTATGTCACTATTTCAAAAGCTGTTCTTGTAAATGTTAATTTATAGAAAAGACAAATTTATGTGAATATACAATGTTGCCATTGTACATGATTGATGAATTATTCATAGTTCTAGTGATGCTCTGGAAGCAAATGGTTCACATGTCATATCCTGAATATTTTAATGTACGAGGCTGTTGTTTTGACATTCATTATAGGAACATATCAGTGCTGCTAGGAAGTCATGTTTTTGTAACCTTGTTTTATGTCACAATTCCTCCCATAAAACAACAATTGGTCTGGCTATGTTTGTTCCCAGGGGCCCTATGAGAATTTGGGTCTGGGAGCAACCTGTTTTCAGTTTGCTACAAGTCTGGCTTCAAATTACTAAATTAGAAGACCTGGTAACAATGCACATTGAAACTGTTTTGATTCAGCTCCAAAAAAAAAAAAATGACATTGGTCCAGATGTGCAAAAAAGTTTTATCCCAATTTCATCAGAATCAACCCCTTTAAAACACAAGAACCTTGTTTCATGATATGCCTAGAAAAATAAAAGAACATTTTGGGTTTCCTATCATGTAAGATATCATGATTTTTAGGCTAATTGAATAAGACTGACATGACTTCCTGTAGACGTTAATTAGGGTAATCCAGCTGATGGCTAATAAGGAGAGCAAATGTTATAACTGCTGGAACACAATATCAGGATATGATTAATCTTATTCATCAATGGAAGTATTGGAATTCAATGAGATAGAGGGCGCTGGTGTTCCAGCACTTACAAGATTTGCTCCCATTGCTGGATTACCCCATTGCTGCCTGTAATTTGTGCTTTTTCACAAATTGAAAATTTTACTAAAATGTAGCTGAGTAGATAGGAAACCATTTGCTTCCATTGTGTCTGGAATTACGTCCCATTGTTTACAAGTACTTTGTCGAATACCTAACAACCTGGAAAAAAAAAAACCTTGTAGCTTCTGACATCTCTGGATAATCCTACTGTATTCTAATATACGTTCCTGATTAAAATGATTAAACCTTTTCGTTCCACCATAAAAATAATAAATATGAAAATAAGTTTTCAGCGCCATGGTTTCATGTAACCATTAGGGCAGTGGTTGTCTTTACTTACAACTGTAATTGCAAACAAAATACTTGTATCAATACTAATATATCATTAACTCTTCGGATGAGGTTTCAACTATTCAGTCATTGTTCTCCATGTTCCCTTAATAAAATTTGTTGTTGGTGCTAATTTTGCATGATGTATATCTGGAACTCTGGCTAGGTAACTTGGATTAGTATACCATGTTATACTTACATGTACGTAACAGGAAATTAATACCACATATACTGTAATGGATTTCCTATGGTTTTAAGAAAAACTTTCTTGGCCATTTAATATTTATCGGATATTACATACATGTATTCCTTGTCAGTTCATGATATTCAACTGAATAGCCATAGGAAGTCTTGAAATTTTCTTCACAGTGCACCTTACATGTACTTATTCCATTCACCAATTAATTTGTTTTTGTTTTCATGGAAAAAAAAGCCGTCCTACTTCCAATTGAAGAAACGTTTCTCTTTATAATGCAAATGGTTTGTCTTGGCTAACCAGATACATATAATCTAATAATATGGTAATCATAATAATTCCACTGTTTCTTCAAAAATCAGAAAACTTCATTTTGATAGACCTGTGACCTCTCACAAGTGTTCTAATAGCTGTACAGGTTGTTTAGTCAGAGGCATGCCGGGGTGTCTTTTCGGCACCCTGTTTTGAATTTCGGCACCCTAAATTTAGCAGATTTAACATGAAAAAAATGGGAAGTAAACACCCTGTTACAATAATTTGGGATTTCAGCACCCTGATTTAAATGGCTGGCTAACACTATATACATGTAGCTGTATGCACTTTATTGTCCCCCGCTACTTAGTAGGGGGGGATATTAGAAACACCGGTGTCCGTAATTCCGTAATTCCGAAATTCCGTAATTCCGTAAGATTTTCTTGTCCGGACAATAACTCGTGAACGATTTAACCGATCAACTTCAAACTTGGGGTGTGCCTTGACATTGGCGAGAGGACGGTTGGGATTGTTTTTCAGCAATGTGCATAATCCAATATGGCCGCCGTCAGCCATTTTGGATTATAGGCAGTTGGATCTTAGATTTTCTTGTCCGGACAATAACTCGTGAACGATTTAACCGATCAACTTCAAACTTGGGGTGTGCCTTGACATTAATGAGAGGACGGTTGGGATTGTTTTTCAGCAATGTGCGTAATCAAATATGGCCGCCGTCAGCCATTTTGGATCATAAGCAGTTCGATCTTAGATTTTCTTGTCCGGACAATAACTCGTGAATGATTTAACCGATCAACTTCAAACTTGGGGTATGCCTTGACATTGATGAGAGGACGGTTGGGATTGTTTTTCAGCAATGTGCGTAATCTAATATGGCCGCCGTCAGCCATATTGGATTATAAGCAATTGGATCTTAGATTTTCTTGTCCGGACAATAACTCATGAACGATTTAACCGATCAACTTCAAACTTTGTGTGTGCCTTGACATTGGTGAGAGGACGGTTGTGATTGTTTTTCAGCAATGTGCGTAATCTAATATGGCCGCCGTCGGCCATATTGGATTATAAGCAGTTGGATCTTGTCCGGTCAACAACTCGAGAACGATTCAACCGATCTACTTCATATGTGGGGAGTGCCTTGACATTGTTGAGAGGAGGATTAGGATTGTTTTTCAAGGACGTGCTTGATCCAATATGGCCACCATCAGCCATACTGGATTTCATTGGATTTTAAGCAGGTTGATCTTGTCCGGACAATAACTGGAGTACGATTCAACTGATCTACTTCGAACTTGGGGAATGCCTTGACATCGGTGAGAGGACGGTTTGGATTTTTTTTCAGCGATGTGCATAATCCAATATGGCCACCGTCAGCCATATTGGATTATAAGCAGTTGGATCATAGATTTTCTTGTCCGGACAATAACTCGTGAACGATTTAATCGATCAACTTCAAATTTGGGGTGTGCCTTGACATTGGTGAGAGGACAGTTGGGATTGTTTTTCAGCAATGTGCGTGATCTAATATGGCCGCCGTCAGCCATATTGGATTGTAAGCAGTTGGATCTTGTCTGGACAATAACTCGAGAACGATTCAACCGATCTACTTCATACCTGGGGAGTGCCTTGACATTGTTGAGAGGAGGATTAGGACTGTTTTTCAAGGACGTGCTTAATCCAGTATGGCCACCATCGACCATACTGGATTTCATTGGATTTTAAGCAGTTTGATCTTGTCCGGACAATAGCTGGAGTACGATTCAACTGATCTACTTCAAACTTGGGGAGTCCCTTGACCTTAGTGAGAGGACAGTCATGTATTATATTTTATGGATGTGTATAATCCAATATGGGTGCCATCTGCTGTATTAGACTATGTTAAGCTCATCAGCGATATCTCCATTTTCAAATCACACTCTTATCAATGATATGAGATATCATCGACCCCCAAAAATCGACCATAGAGGTCCATGGCCCCCGCAGCAGCAGCGCCAGTTATGGTGGATGTAATCCACCATAACTGGTGCTGCTAGCGGGGGACATGGACCTCTATGGTCGATTTTTATTATAATGGCAACAACAATTTTATAAAGTAAATTTTGGAACATTCAATACACCAGAAACAAACAAATATCATTTCTAGCATGTACAATCAAGGTATAGAACTCTTGTCGATATTTCTAATCTTTAACCCTGACTAAATGCATGTTCATTGGGAAACCATGGTGTTACAATAAATATATCTAGGGATATTTACAAATATTCAGAATGTAAATTTTGAGCTACTTCTGCCAGAAAACATTTATAGTCTTATACGATCGAGTAATTACATTGTCCTATTAATTAATCTCGGAGATAGAGAGCAGTTTAGGAAATGAGACTAGTCAGAAGCTACAAGGTGACATGGTCCAAACTGGATTTGTGTGTTAGTGTGCGTATGTGTTGTTCCTTCATGTGTCTATTAACTGTTCTACTAATCATGAAACATGGCACCTAGACTAACAGGCACAATACTACTGCAATCTGTGCATTAATCCAGCTTTAATGTAGATATTGTGGTGTCCTTGTTGATCTCCGATGACCAGTCTTGTCCTTTCTCTACATGTATGTGTATCGTCTCGTCCACCAGTCTGTTTCTGTGAGAGTGTCTGTGTGTGCTGTCTGTGAGCATAGTAGCATGAAAGCATGCTGCTTCCTAGTGACAGCATGCTTTCCGCCCCCCCCAGTCCCACATCCAGTCCAGACCCCCGCCCCAGTCCAATCCCGCCACTGAGGTCATTATTCACATATATTTGTACCTACTGTTATAATCCATGTACAATCAGCATGACTGTTTAATATGATGATGATGATAATGTGATAATGTTTAATAATTTACAAATTGATTTGCACGAATTTTAATGCATGCTCCTTATTTTCCTCATGCATGCAGGGATTCGGTTTTGTAACTTTCGCAAATAGCGCGGATGCTGACCGAGCACGAGAGAAATTGAACGGCACTGTGGTTGAGGGAAGGAAAATTGAGGTGCATGGAATATCATTTACCATTTGTGGTAGCACAACACTAAATGCTAAGAGTTTATAATTTTTCTCCAGTGTGCAGTATTAAGAAATGCCTGTCAATGTCTGTGTCTGCTTTGTATTCTAGAATCCAAAACAAAAATTTTTTCATTAACTATTTCCCCCCCAGCGTCAGTCCATAAGTTTGGGTGTCTGATTTTTTTTTTCTCGTCCAGTAGGTGTCAGTGCAGTCAGCCCACACTTTTCACCGTTTTTTATATATCTCGCATTATTTCGTCTACTTTTCGACCCAACCGTGACTGGATATATTTTTGATATTTTTGGTGTGAGATGATGTCAATGTAAATGTTAGAGATCTGCCTCCTTCGTCCTCGTAGCGTTGTAGGCTGTGTGGCAATGGTCCAAGTATACTTGGGGGCAGTCACCTACCCTCAGTGGTGTCAGTGCATTTTGGGCAAGTGGATGTGTCATGTCTGCATTGTATAAAGCCTTGCTCTAGTATGAACACCATTCTAATTCACTATTGTGGCATTTCTTCATGCTGTCATACGCCTGTATTTATTTTACATTGTAGTTAGTTAAGTGCCTCTGTGCGACCATCTAAGATATGGTATAGAAATGTAATGAAGGTAATTCCTTGACCTTAGCTGAAAAAGGAGAAAAAAAATAATAACACAATTTAGAACAAAAATGCCTGTTATTAGAAGTAAAGTGACCACATCTGGCTTTCCACATATAATCCACCTGAACTGAAGGACTAACTTAAGAATTTCTAAATTTGAATTTCGTGTTTATGGTACATTTATGGATATGGACCATGCAGTAAAATTACAATTTCCAGCCTCTGAATCTGTGACTCATGCTGAAGAAGGTTCAATTTCCCACTTCTGCTGACACACATACCATTCTGTTAATGTCCTTATTTCTGAAACCATGTTGTGGAAGTGTTCTTCACAAGTTTTGACGTAAAAAAAAAAACAGCGTAGGGTTGCCGCAATGCAAGTGTAGGATTTAAGGCAAAGTGTTGCCCAAAAATGTGCTCACAACTTGTGTGTAGATTTAACATTTTGGCCATTTCGTTCCTGTAGAAATTTGTTCAGATTTAGTTCTTGTATACACTAAGGCAATTAGGCAAAAGTGTCAGCTAAGGGTAATGCAGAACGACAGGACCTTGACATGCACAGATGTGGTACATGTATTTATCAATGATGTTCTGTCAGTGTTGAATTGTATGGTGCTTTATTTTGTGTCTGAGTGATTTCCATTGAAAATAAATTTGAAGCCATATATTCTGGGAATATTCCGATGTCGGCAAGAAGTACCGTGGCATGTTTCATTGCTAACTAAATTGATATCTCCAAATTAGATATTTTGGTCATGTTAGGATTAAAATCAGCAATTCTCTTGAAGGAAATAAGACAATCACTCACACACAATCTGCTATATCTTTATTTTATCATACAAACCAAACCTGACTTTTGAACATCATCCATGAGCAGCAACTCTTCTGGTGTCCTAAAAACCTTCAATACAAACATATCTATGCTACATGTAGCTGAGAAATATGTTCATTAATTTCGGCTTAACAAACTGGGGGATTTTTGGCACAGTTTTAAGATTTTAGATAAGTGCTGCTATTTTGGTACATGTCTCTACGAGATTGGCTTTTGCTGGAGATCTTCACAAGAAGACAGCTTACAAGCTTCATAAGTACAAGTGTACATGTATCATTCTGGTTGTGACTACAAGGTGCAGATCCACGAGGTTTCACGATTTTCAAAGAAACTCAATAAGTTTATGACAGTTTTGACAAGCCAATCAGTGATCACGATCCAAATGAGGGATTTATTGCATAATTTCTGCCGACACACACAACAAGATTACGTGACAGTTGTGATGTACTCCGATGGATTGGAAGGGTTGCTGCCCATGAGATTTAGGCCTGCTTGACAATCCAGTTTGCCAGTGTAGAGATCATGTGAAACCAAAATTTAGGATATGAAGTTGCTGTATTTTGATACAATCAGGGACGGTTAGCTGGGCTGTATTACAGAGGAGGCAAGAATGGAGTGCCAACCATAACCATGTTCCTGGGAGACCATTATCTCTGCTCAGTGAAGCTATAAATTCAGCAAGCTCCAGTCCAAATTTGGCTTCTGTAGAAATAATCAGATTAGCACTAGGCCCAGTGAGTCACTGCTTAAAGATTTTTGGAGAGACTGTAGAGAATTTGATGGGTTCCTGATATGACACTTTTCCCTCTATCTCTCCCTGATCCACTCTCGAAGCAGCCAAACTGGATTTTCAAGCAAATCTAATTAACAATAGACATATATGCGTAGTTAAGTATGGGTATAAGTCTCTTGTTGCGACCACAAAAGCTGCTTTTTTATACATATTGAATATATTATTTTGGCAAATTTTCATTCGGTCGATCTTGTTATATCCTACACGTACATGTATCTCATTACTTCTATTGTAAAGTATAGTGTTTCTATCAATTCTTAATGTTAAAATTAGATACTTTGATATAAGTGAAGAATAAAGTATTTATAAGTAAAAACTATTAAGATTCAAAAGGTTAAATAGTTGGTTACTAAATGCGTGGTTGCAACATAGGCTTAGTCTGAACTGCTGTGTCCCCCCCCCCCCCTTGGCATAACCACCACACCAAATGAAAAATGAGCATTGGTGAAAATTGGCATGGGAAAGATTTATTGCAGGACATTCAGTTCATTAAGGATATTGGATTTTGCACCAGCCATTTAATTACTGGTGATGTAAGCTCCCTCCCATACGTCAATACCATTGATCCATGACCGGGGACCAACTATAATGGATCATTCACCAATTTTGTGATGGAAAACCAGCTTTTGTTGGTATCAAAAAAGCCATGCTAACTAAGAGTGCTCACCAGAGTGGCTCACAGTGAATTCACGTACTTCAGCAGTTCAGAGAATACCCATTAATTAATGTATTTAACCTTCCTTTACCTTGTAGTGTTAGTTTGGACCGAAATGTCAGATTTTAATGTTTTACCATTTCTTGTTTAGGTAAATAATGCCACAGCCCGTGTTATGACAAAAAAAGCACCAGCACCAACAATTCCAAATGGTGAGCTTCCTTTTCCTCTTGGCAATTTTAGCCTCTGGCTATATGCCAATATTTTCTTCTTTCTGTTTTATTTCGCCCCCTAATGGCAGGAGGATATCGAGATGGAACCTAACTGGGACTGGTAGTTTGTCTAAAGATTTTTGTCTGGGAAAGTTTATATATATACCAGCATACATGTATACATATTCAGGATATGGTGTTGAAAGGTGAAACTTTTAAACGATCATTTGACAGCCATTAGGAGGTAGAAATGTGATAGTGATTACATGTGGGCGTGATCAGGAAGTTCTATAATTGTATTCAGATTTCTTGTAGACATGTACGTACATGATATTGCTCAAACTCAGACATCATGCAACTGTATTTGCTTTGAAAAGCATCCAGGTTTCTAGTCATGGAGTTATTTTACAATGTATGTCCTTGGAACATTCTTTCTTTTCATTGTCTATAATAAGAACAAAAAATGCATTTAGAGTAAAGTACATGTGTAAAAATAAAAATGAATGTACATGTGTACAAAAAAAATAGCTCGGATCGAGTCTGCTGTATTGTTTACAGCGAATGTGTATTGAAGTTTGTAATAAATTTCCTTGAACAATTTCAGCTGCTGCATTAAGAGGTGTTGCGTTAACGAGGGGTAGGGCAGCCGCTGCGAGAGGTGCATACACAGCAGCAGCCGCTGCTGCCGCAGCAGCTTTCAGACACCCAGCTCCACTAGCCACAGCCGCCACAGCATTGCAATACCCAGCGTAAGTTGGTCTTGATTTACAGTATTAATTCTTCTAACGATACAATCACTATAATATCATTCAGTCACCCCCAAGTTGAGGTCCGATACTTATCAGCCTAAATTGTATGTTTTACCACCACCACCACCAGTATTGGAGAAATTAAATAGTCAAAGATTTTCTTTTCACATTCATCAACTCTGGTTCCAAAGATTTAATCACCTTGTCCATTTTCCATGAGAAAAATTGGTCGGTCTCCCATGTGAAAGATGGACAGAAATTTACGCCACTAATATGAAACATCAGAATATAGTTATCCTTCTACAATTTAGGTGGTCACATGACCTGAAACATGGACACTTGCATGAAAGATGGACAGAAAAATTACACTTCTAGATTATTCTTATTACTTAGAACATTTAGCATGAAACAGATTAGCAAAGTTATGATCTGTCGACCATGCCACAAAACTGTGATGGAAAACTAGACCTAGATGTGCGCCAGGATCAAACATATACAATAGGACAGTTCTGAGATAGAACTCTTGAACCATGAAAGGCGTGAAACGACGTCATTGCTAACCTGACGTTGGGCCAAGGTTTAGGCACCGGGTAATGCTTTGACATTGGCTGTACTGCAAAAATCAGAAAATAAGTATCATAATGACTTTTAAAATACTGAAAATCCAATTAACTTGGAAGATGTTATTGTCTCGCAGTTAAATAATAATCAAATAAACAGAAGTCTGGCAATAAAATAATACAGCATAGCCAATGTTAAGAAATCATTCGTTACCTTAGCTTAGCGTCAAATGAGCAATGACGTCATTTCACACCTTTTGCGGCTAGAGAGTTCCATCTCTGGACTGCCATATTGCTTTGGATCAATTCCAGTTGTTCTCTAAATTCAAGTTCTATATTCATAAACAGATTGCTGGAAACCTTTGTCATCAACATGCCAGAATAGCAATTTTTCTGTTCAAGGACTTCTTTTTTTAATGAGCTGATTCCTATTGGAATACAAGTGAAAGGCTTTAGTGTTGAGTGATAATAGGCATGCGCTTACATTATAAATGTAATCACAACATTTGCAGAATTTCCAATCTCGACAAAAACCTACACATCTACTCCATTCTTCCCTGTTTCTGCTTCAGAAAACAGATCCAAAAAGAAGTACTTTAGACTACATCGGGAATATTTGTAATGTTCACTTGTAATCTGGGTTTTCTTTTATTTCCAGGGGTGTCTATCAAGACCCATTCTTAGCTGCTGCAGCGTATCCAGAGAGGTATCAGGTTGGTAACGTTGTAAGTAGCATGGTGTTTTTACTCACTCTACTAACCAGTGCGAGTTTGAATCTGGGAGTTCAGTTCCCCTTCCCCTTTCTCTCCACTAGTCTTTACCGCACATTATCTGAAGAGTGAAACAAGGTTGATATTTAAGTGGGACTGCGGGAGGTGGTGGGGCCCCAATTATTTTCATGATCATATACCCGAATTCAATCTCGCACAGCAACCTAATCTGCTGACCATTGAAAAAGACTGAAGTTTCATAGGAAATGGATACAGTAATCCCTTCTATCAAAATTCAATCACCCCCAATTTCGAGACAAAATTTCAATCAGTGATTCTAATAATTTTGATCATCCTCTGAAATGATTGAAATTATGAAGAAATAATTTATTTTATGCATGATTTTGAACCATTTTGGCAATTTCGTGTTCTAATAAATTTGATCACCCCAAAGATTTTGTGATGGAAAATTTTACTTCCTGTGATTGATGTATTAGAGGGATTACCCTAGTCTGATGTTGGCTGATGGAGCAAACAGACTGGTAACCATGGTAACCATTGGAAGATTGCAGCCCTTTGAACTTTTCACAATGGTACATGTATTCTTCCCATAATTTAGATAGCCATTTAGCAATTTTATTTAGAGTTAACAATTCAAATTAGTACAGACCAACAGCGAACATATGTTAGACTCAAATTTCTCAATGCTGAAATACAATGGAGACAAACTGGTACTGATACAAACTGATATTTGTCGTCATATCCATAGAGAAAGTGAGACAGTCCCAAAAAAAGAATTTAGATGGTCGAGCAAGAAGTTTGGTAATTTTGCGGTGGAATGTTTGTTCTGGTTTGGTGGAGTTTGACATTATAGAAATACACGGTTCATGTACATCTGACAGATGGCTTGTATGCCCATATTGCTTTCATTTATGGATATTGCACATACTACACACTTCAAGTGTTTTGAGAAAGCATGTTGTTTTCAGTAGAGTAACTGTTTTGAGTTGTCTGGCAGTTAGGGAGGGTAGGGAAGTGTGAAGTGGGAAAATATGTGGCAGAAATAAAATAGCACAGTAACCATCTAACTGAATGGGTGTGTGTAGTTTTTGTTTTTGTTGTTTTATTTTTTTGCATGCTGTGTTAATTTTATTTGGCATTATGAATACACGTTTCTAGACTAACATGAAACTAAAGTATAATTCTCATCAGTCACTAGCTGTCCGAGTGGCTTATATCGCCACTGAGCGGCTTTATCAAGGGAGGTAATTTCCATCAAATATTAACAAAGGGGAGATAACTATTTCCAGCTAACAAACAGGAGTACAGAGACAAATAAACAATTGCCCCATACCAATAGGGCAGAGTTTGTTGGACAAATCTTCGGACCAAGCAATTACCTTGATTTTTTCTTGGGATATTTTCATCTCTATCTTCTTTAATCTTCAAAAAGTGATATTTTCCACACAATGAAAGGAAATTAGTATGGAGTTTTACTTACTTCGCAATAATTTGAGATGTTTACTTCAAATTCCAATGCTTTATCAAACCTTCATTTCCATATATTACATAGTGTGGTAACTTTACCATTAAAGACAGTGTTCCCTATTGACAAGACATAACTTGAATGATGGTGAACATGAACATTCTTGGAGCAATTGTTTTTCAAAATTTTGAATTTAATAACATCACTTTGTTGTTTTCATCAGCTTGTGACATCTCAACCATATGCAGCTGGATATCCCGGGGCTGCAACCCGCTATGCAATTCCCACTGCAGTTTCCGCTGCACAATATGCTGCCGCCGCCGCCGGGTAAGTAAACGTAACATTGATAATTCCAAGTGTATTGGGTGCTACATATGTGCGTTCATCACTGAACTATAATGCATTTAATACAACCTGAGGTTTGGTACACACAAGAAAATTTTCTCTGGCTAATTTACAGTGTTCAACATAATTTATGCACGAAGTTTTGCAGGGCCATAGACAGGATATCCTGTGGGGTGTTTGGCTTTCGCTTCAAAAGGGCACATCAGGGGGGTCGTTAGTAAGGGGCACATGGGGGAGGGGGTGGGGCGTTGCTTACATCTGAAAAAGTGCATTTGTGTGGAAAGATATAGAAAAAATTCCTAAAGTGGCATTTGCCATCCACTTGGCTATGGGGTTGGTTTGTAATCATGGAGAGTGCCTATGATGTCTTTGTCAATGCTGAAAACCACCAATTCCAGAATGCGTGAATAAACCCGATATCATTTCATAGTCTGGGCATGTACTTAGGAAGAGGCTAGGTGCATGCCTCACAAGAGGAACCTCACTCTCAGCAGACCATTTAAGCTATTCTTTATTACAGCTCTGTACATGGGGGATTTATCGTGAGAAAATACTTTATGCATGCATGTTTTCCCCTCATAGATATGGCAGAGAATATGCAGCTGACCCTTACCTAGGACACAGTATTGGACCAGTTGCGGGATTTGGGGTAAGTTAGCGACCTACTCTGCCTGACCTGTATGTACTACTGACTTTTAAAACAAATCTACTGTTTTCAGTTAACAGACTTGCTCCATCAGACCTGTCGCGCAGAAGTCGCACATGTCCAGTCTGTCTGTGTGTCTCTCCTCTTCCATAACAATTCACGTTTTCATCCCTAAGTACCTGGATCCTTTCCTCTTCATTCTGTGCGTATCTTGTCTTTTGATTGTTTACCAACATATCTAGTGCAATGGTTGAATAAGAACTCCTTGGGTACATCTTGACGTTCATTTGATGTTATGATAATGATGTGATGATGATGATGATGATGATGTGCACAGATTCTTGAAGTTTTGTCCGTTTATACTGTATATTTTTTTAGCTTGCATGTTTTGTATTTTGAGCGCCCCTTGCTCGCCTCATGCATGGGAAAGCCCCACTACATTGTGGATGCCCTGCTTGTCTCATTCCAGGCCACGGTCTTTAGCAGAGGTGGTTACCAAAGATACGCCCCTTACTGAGTCAGTCCCCCCACCACCAGTGGCAAGGCGAACAGGAATCTTTTGTCAGCTGGCATTACATTGCGGGTGTTGCTGATGGATTCTGCGCATGTTGCTAATGTCTGCATCTCCATGAAAAGCCTCAGAGACAATTCACACGAGTACATTCAAAAGCGATGCCGACTTTTTAAGCCCGAGTCTCCACATCCCCATTCTGCAGTGTTAACACTTGAGCAGACACCCGACAAGTCACATTCGGATGTGTTGAGCTGCTTTTTTAGCAATTGCCACATTTTGTACTTTCTTGTACGAAAAGAGAGATTTTAAGACATGGTGCTGTGGAGATTACTTGTTTTGTACTTTTTTTTGTTACTTCGTTGGTTAAGCTTTGCTGCAATTCATTAAGTTGTAATTATTTTCCGCACATGTCATATCGTATTGTCACATAGGATTAAAAGTGGAGTGAGTGGGCATAGCGGGCCTGCTAAAACAGTGCAGAATCCATTAATAACATGCAACCAGCTTATGACCAGAGATGAGATGCATGAAGAACAAATACTCATCTGCGGACAGCTTTTTGGTGAAACTGCAACCACTTGCATCTAGTCATAGTATATCCCATATTAATACCTCTAAGCTAATTATTGTCATGTGTCATATACTCCATATGGTACATCATGATAGCCATTTACGTGGCGAGCATTGATAATATATATACGCAACATTGTATTATATTATGTGTATCCTTGTATTTTCTTCCAAGTAGGATGAACAAACACACTTCCTGCAGCAATGTTGTTAAATTTGTTAAATGATACACATGATAATTTGTTTTTTTGAAATTTCATGTTTTGTGTAGTGGTTAGTTCTAAACTGAAAGGAGTCATGATGTACCATATACTCTTAAGCCAGTAGTCTGGTCTGTTGAGTATGTTAAAACTTTGTTACTGTATGGAATACTGTAGGGAATTGCGCGGGAAATGCTCATAGCTCAACATTTCTCTGAACGGTACAATCTCTGGGAAGTGAGAACTGGGACAAGCTTCACATGACTACTATTAAAGATCTGTAACAGTAAAATCTCCCGTGAATGCTGGTTGGTTCCAGTTAAGATCTGAATTTGAATCTCATGACTTCGCGTAGTGGCCATGTCTGTGTACAGTCGAGAGACATAATTTCATTCCGAGGCCAGAAATTAATTTGTACAGCTATTGAATACAATATCAATTTTCATTCACGATGTTAGAACTAATTTGTCAGAGATTCTGAAACAGTGCAATACTCATCAATAAAATCATTCTGTGTATTAATTAGTGGCTTCGTGGATGGATTTTAATTGGCAACTGTTGAATAATTATGAAACATTATCTGCTGGTCAGAATCTAGACAAACAAGCTTGTCCCAGTCAGAATGGTTCAGTTCTGGTTCATGATAATTCAGTTATGTTGCTTCGGTTGAAATATATTACCGTTTCAACAGGACCAAAAAAAATGTGAACAAAAATTGGTTGTTTAAAACCTTGCACTGTCCAGATTGAGTGTTCTCCATGTTGGTTTTCAGTCAATGATTTTGAAGATGCACAAAGAGGTGATAAAAGGGATAAAAATGTTCCTCGGAATGATATAAATAACGAAACCTGATGATGAATACGTATTTTATGTCTCATTCAGAACCGTTCAGAGAAATGTCTGCTGTTGGGCATGGGGAATTGAAGTGATATGTCCGTGTACAGAGTCCATGCTTGTCCTCCATAAACACGCTCTGTGCAAGGTGCTCTTGATACATTGGGTGCAGCATACACTTGTGCAATGTGAGCAAGGGGATATGGTGTCTTGGGTTTGCTCTCTATATTAATCCACTGGCACCATGAACATGAATGGTCAACTTTCTGTTATGTGTGTGAACTCCAGATTGTGTAGGTTTGTGCACTATAAATGCAGTCGCAATATCTATCTGAAATGATGGTGCTGGAATGGGACTGTGCTACATATGTAAATACTAATTTAAAACAACTAGACAAAAAGAGATCTGACTTCCTAAGGGAGGTAACTCCGTTATGAATTACGGAACTTTTTTGTTTATCTCCTGTGTGTACAGAGCATATATGTGCTGCAATATTGTCTTATGGGCACAGAATGGGCTTTGAAATTTGCCTAATACAATGTTTGCCGACAAATTGTTGAAAGTAATGCCATATTTCTATTGGATAATGTTAAGCCATTACCAGGAGCAACTAGGAAATGTCAACAATACCTGTTCATTGTTCAAGTATAGTTCATTCAGTTTGTTCACTGTTTAAGGCCACATAAACTATATTTCTAGCTTCACAGGCACCGGTGTCATTTTTTTAGTGCCGCATTTTTTTAGTGCCGCATCCACCCTTTTGATACAGCAAGAATAGGGGGTTTTTTTCTGTTGTTTTTGTGCAAATTTCTCTCTAAGTTTCGCCAAAATAATGTTCTCGACAAAGACTCTTTTGATGTCTTGTTTTCTGTCTGTAGGAAATAGACCGATTCTTCCAGTAACTCAAAGAACCTTGATTGTTTCATGCAAATTGCATTAAACTACTGCATCAGTTTGTCAGAAAAGATGGATATACATGTATTTCATCTGTGCAAAAAAAAAAAGAAAAAAAATAGTTTCGTTTAAAAAAAAAGTACCTGTGAAGCTAGAGAATAATTTTATTCAGCCTTAATTGCCGAGGATTTGCAATGTTCGTCAACATTATGATATTTTTTTTTTACGATAAGTGACAATCTTCCAAATTTACTAGTCATATCTTATAAGCGTGTGCTTGGTGACAAGGGCGTTAAATGCAGTTGTCAAGAAGCACAACGTTGCTATTTTACTCTTGCCCAGAATTCCCCAAGAGGGGATACATGAAACTACAAAGTACAAAAATGAATCAAAATTCAGTTGCTCCTGGTCATTAACATAGTGAATACATGTCAATATAATTCAAAAATACAAAAAAAAAAGTTATATCTTTCCATGTGATGCCATGGAACAAATGGATCTTGCTTTACCAGATTCTTGCCAGAAACTAAAAAAAAAATTACTTCATACTGGGTATCGTGTCATCTTCCTTACATTTTTTTTTACACATTTTTGTCGTATATTTTTTTAGAATGCATTCAGTTCATCATTTTTAGGTCTGTTTATTCTTGCTGTAAATGGAATGCATGCAAGACGATAAGTCACACTGTACTCCAACATCTCCTATATGAACGAGTGCTATGTATGATTTGCATCATGTCCTCATCTACCTTCTGAGTATGTTATTGGGTTATAAAACTGGTGCACGCTTTGTTTTAAGACGAACGGTTTAATTCAAGGTGGAGTTAAAAATCATTTGTACATATATTCGAGACATTGTTGATACACTGTAGTGTAGTCATACATAAGTACATGTAGTCCATGGTCAACATAGAACAAACGAAAAACAGCTGAAGTGATTTCACTGAAAGTTATACTGGTCATTTTGTGTCACTGTTTTGTTACACTGATGTGAACATCTTATTACATGTCTAGCCTAGTTAGGGTCTAGCCAGTTATCCTTTTATACCATTGGTACCTATTTATTTATTGTATTTTTGCGACCTGTTCATGCATATTTTTTTTTTTTTGAAAATACATGTAAAACTAAATGTAGTTAAGCAACTTTCTGAAGATCATACTCGAAATCGTATAAATACCTGTATGCACAGGTAACAATAGTCATTAAATAATGGACCTTCATTAATTTATTATGAAGAAGCAATATGATGGATATATCAACTTGAGATATCTACAGCTTGGCATCATTCATTCTTAAGTACATATAAGGCCACAGAGCCTGATATTTTATCGCTTTTATTGTTTTATTTTATTTTCATTTTTATCATTGGGGAAAAAAATCTGAATTGTACATGTACCTGTAGACATGTAGTTTCATAAAAATGCCGGTTACCTGTCATAAGTATAGTGAGCTGAACAATTCATAGTCGTGGTGAAAATTTTCAAGAATGATGGGATTCAAAGTTGTTCCGACACATCCCAGAAAATAGTTGTCAAGCTGTAGATGTTATGATAAAAGTTTGTTAGAATTGACAGTTCTTGGTGTGCATCAGTTACGCATAACTATTTTTTAGTTAAATCTGTTAAGATGCATTGGATCTTTAGTCAACTGACAAACACTGTAGATTTAATGTGCCAATTTGAATCAGATTTTTGGGATGTTGGTCAGTTTTATTTTGACATTGTTCAAACAGCATTGTGTGTGTGTTTCCTGTTCATGTTGAGCATTTTATGATAATCCGAACAAAACTTGTGCAAACGCTGTGAAATGAAACTGAAAGTGAAACTTGGCGACTTCGGAAAATACTTCTGCCATTTCACCAGGTGACCGACACTCGACGTCTAATTTGTGTTAATTTTGTCTGATTGTTTATGTGAACATTAACATTGCCTGTTGTTTTTAGCTGAGGGATCGGAGGAGGTGTTGTTGCACGCATGGCAGAACAGGTATGGAAATAAGGGGGGAGGGCAGAATAAATTGCCGTGATATTTTTCCAGCATGTGAAAGCCACACCCCTAAGTTGTTTGTGCATGGTGTAGTGTTATGACTAAACCTTAATAGTCCACTCCCATTTTGAGCTTGCAAATTGGTGAGAACTGCATGATGGGTAAAAAAAAAAAGGGAAATAACTTCACCAATCCTGTAATGTAGTTTGCATCCCTTAGCCATCACACAGTATGTGTAGACCTGTACATGTATATTGCTGTTTTATCTGCCTCTACATTTGCTCCATCTCTTTAAACTGATCAGAACAAGCCAAGATTTGCCAGAAATATTACATGATGGTAGTTGTTGACGTGGTAGATTTATTGTCCGTATTGTGACCCTAATTTATCAGATGTCCAATTTTGTAACTATTGGATCGGAATGTCGAAATATTCAGTGATTTGTTTCCCAGTTTCGAACCGTTTTGGTTGATCGATTACATTGAATTATTCAAACAAAATCCAAAGCCTTCCAACCTCCATCAATATTTTCACAAGTTATCAGATGCAGTAAAGGTCCATCAATTGAAGTAGTATTACCCTTAGTAAATTGTAATAACAGTACAGTTTTACATCAAATTGCCCATTCTGAGTAAGCATATCCAATTAGTTGTTAGTCATTGGCTGGAAATGTAGGCTAATTAAACTTGAGATGATCTGCTTAAGGGGTAATTGTAAGGGGAGATAAATCTTGGCGAAATTGCACATGAATCCCTTACTCATTTGATCTATCTGCATCATGATGTTGCCTGTATGTTACTTAATTGACTTTGGGCCTCCGAGTGAGGTGATTATCTTTTTGTTTGTTATTTTAATTCCCTGCTCTTCACTTATACATATAATCATATACTCGTCACTATAAATATGAAGTACCCTGATATTGTACTAAGTCTGCATTTACTGCAATAAAGCGTTTACTGCGTGTACAGACATGGCTAGTCTTTTCTTCATCTCTCATTCCTGTGTCATTGAGGGGCTTCTTCAATTATCTAAAACCTGGAAAAAGTGTTGGAAATGTTCTAAATCACATGCAAACAGCCAATTTTGATCAATAAATAATTGTTCTACAAAAATTTTCCCCCCACATGTGACATTGACTAAATGATCTTTGACTTCGTTTTACAACACTTTTCCCTGAATTTGACATTGGCTAATTGGAGATACCCCTTGCTGTTTTCTTGCCGCTTCCTTTGGGTGGATGGGCAGTTTATTGTCTGGTGTAGGCCCCCCTACCCTCTCTTAACAAGGTCTTGCCTGAAAACTTTGCTTTGCCAAAAAAACCACTGTGCATTGTGCCTGAATGGAATGACTGTATTGCATGTTACGGAGTGGAGCATTGACAATATTAAACAAAAATATTTCCGTTTTTGAATTTGTACTTCTTGCATGACAAGCTTTCAAACTGTTCTTATTTGTGGAATGTAGACTAGATTCCTCCAGATTGCTCTGCTAATGTCATAGCAGGAATTTCAGGTCAAAGAAACGTGTGATGGTGAGTTGAAGTGACTACACAAACCAGGTCTCGAAAACAGTTAGTGAATAGCCAGGTTTAATGTCACTTTCTTGGATCATATCACATTTGTTTTCGAAAACATCAACAATGAAGAAAAGATATTTGAATCTTTTGTTTCCTCGAAAATTTACTGCTGTCCGAGCTCGCTGGGACAGGTTAATTCAAGGGTACATTTTGTTTGATGCTTTTGCTTTCTTGATGCCAAGTTATTGACCCGCTGCTAAAGAACTAAAAGCCGAGATCATTGTTCAAGAGCTGGTTTGTGCGTCATACAACAAATGCTGCTAGAAGGCGAGTAATGAATTGAAATACATTTTCAAATATTATATAACTAATCTACATATGTGCTGATACTGCAACAGATATGAATCACTCAACAACTGGATGACACACAGAATCAAAATGGTCAGTCATTTTGTACATATATTTTACACATTTTGAAACAGGGTTTTTTTTCTGACAGCCAACAATTTTAAATGGGGAGACGGTTTATATTATTGAAGTTTATAAAATTCTCGTCACTGTATTATATACATTTATCATATTTTGTCTGGGACTGTTGCTTTTTGTACAGAATGAATTTTCACTCGACTCGCTAAATTTACCCACCTAAAGTATTAATTACTACAATGTGCCAATTCGTTAAAAGGTAAGGTTATGGTGTAGGGAATATTTTTCATTTACTTAGCCAACCCGGGCTTCCTCTCAATGATTTGAATACAGTTAAGCTTCCTTACTTTACAAACTAGTTCAGATTTTATGAGAACAACTCCTGATTATGATACCATGACACACATGTAATGTGAATCAGGTTGAGTCTTTCATAGGTCAAGACTGAAATTTATCTTGCACATAACTGAAATGTTACGATGGATATTTCGATTGTTGTTGTTTTTTTTTTGTTATTATTAATTGGTGCATTTGGATCAGAAATTCCATAAAATGGTAATCGAAAAACGGAGAATGGAAACCCATCACTTACCATGGCTTTCCCTCGAGAGACAATCAAACCTTGAGTTTCTGCTAGTCTGAGAATGGACCTTACCTTGCAAGTTGGGAAGCTCGGCAAGATTAGCAGGTGTATAAACGTATATAGTTAATATGATTATGTCTTCCAATATTGAAGTGAGGAGCAAGAATCTCGGAGAGGAGAAAATGCTCATAAAAGCAAGTGGCAGAATTTCTGGAAAAATAAAAGGTGTATTTGATAAATATGATACCATTGTTTTGTCTTTAATCAGAATTTTTAAAATATCAGAGTTGCATGGCTTTTTGTTTTGTCTTATCGATTAAACAACTGTGTTGAAATATATTTCTTACAGAAGTAAAATGTTAGAAAGTCTTGAATCAATAATAATAATAATTATTTTGACTGATGTAGAATCGAGAATATTTCAGGAAAATTCAAAAAAATTGAAAAAATTATTTGATAAACTTATCAAGAAATTTCAATCAAGAACATTCAATAAAAATGGTCTTGGGAAAGACTGACATCTGTTTGTCTTGCAGATTTCTTATTTCAAGTCCATTTATTATAGATTCAAGGGTTTTGAAGATTTTATTTTCTTTTTACCAGTATATTCCCAGGAAAACGTGGCTTTCTAAATCAAGAAAATCTTGTATTCAGATGAATAAACAAACTATATTCTAGACATTCAAATATTTCTGCAAATTTTTGTGCATTTCTAGAAATAAAAAAAACTTCCTGGGCTTCTCGAGGACACAAGGGAAATAGAATTTTATCGCTGTCAATGAGGCATATTGCGATCCAGATTTCTGTCTGTCAAACTTTGTAAGCTGCGCCATATCTCCAGTTGAGTAAACCTTCTGCATGGGGCAAAGAAGAAACCTATTCATTTGAAGTTCAAATGTCAAGGTTACTGGCCGAAAAATGTTCATGCTATAAGTACAGTTCAGAGATGTGGATTGTGATGGCGAGGATGAAACCTATTTATTTCTGTCCCTTGACCAACTTTGGCCAGATGGTCTGCATTGTCCGTCCATCTGTTTGTCCATCTTGCCTGTTAACTCAATATCTCTTGAAGGATTAATGTCAGGTTTTCCGAATTCAGATGACATATGCCAATGTTGATGGGTCTGTTGCAGCCTATGGAAGCTGACTGACCGTGACCTATTTTATCAGGGTAAATTTAAGAAATAATGTTTTCATAGGCATGCTCAATGGTTATTTTACGCAGGGGTTAGTGTGGGAAAGTTTATATATTTTAGGGGAAGGGCGAAGCCCTGTCATTATTTCTATTCTATTGCACTACCCAAGTAGATTATCAACAAAGATTATGATGAAAAGTTGAAAACATATTTTAAACTTTGACAACCTTTATCTCCTTTCTTGAAAAAAGTTGTCCACTAATGCTCCCGTCTCGGTTGGCATCGTGCCAATGTCAATGGATGAGTTTATGTGGTCTCTCAAATGGGGAATGATACTGTCAGCTGTGTGGAAATTACGTGGATATATGTCTATTTGTGTCGCTTTGTTAATAATTTCACGATGGAAACAACAGTTAAACTTAAAAGAAATTTCATCTTGTAATTTATTTGTTTGGTTTATTCGATTGTTACTTGTATGAAAGCAGATGTCCCTTTCCTCATCCGACTTGTGAAATGAAATCTTCAAATCAACACCTGCACTTGACACATGTACATTTCACATAACCGTGCTAAAACATGTAATAATTGCAAGGTTAGCTCGCTATTCACTCATATGATGACAGCCAGTTTGGTTGGTGGAGGAAGCCAGAGTACACAGAGAGAACCACCGCCCATCGGCAAGTAACTGGCAAACTTTCAAACATGCCCCAGCATTCCAGTTCAGCTGTGTGAGGCTAGCAGTCACCAGTGAAGTGCTGTAGATCACTCGGCCACTGAGGGATAGGTGCGGTACAATATCTACAGCAGAACAGATTTGGAAATGCAATGATTTGAACTCTGCATCAGGAAACCTGACCTCTTGGCCAGATCAGCTCCACAGTCCGTTTACTGTCCATGTTAAAATCATGCATATACCATTTCTCATATTCAAGGGTGTAGACAGGGGGGGAGAGGGCTTTTTCGGGCAAAAAAAAACAACAACAAACAAGCAGAAAAAGGGGAAAAGAAAGAAAGAAAATGGAAGCAAAAATAGCTTAAAAGAAAGGTTTATTATCACGTATCTTTTTCAATTGTTGCTCAATACCATCTTCACATTTCAAGTGAAGGCAGTAGATCGAGGACGTTCATTTCTGGAGGTTGAACACTTTTTTCTTCAAATTTCAGTATTTTTTCATCAGGTTAAGAGAATATCATCCATGAAAAAAATAGGTCACCATACTCATTAAACAAATGTGGTAGCCAAATGCATGAAAAATAAGCCATAACATGGACTACATGGGGAGATTTGAATTTTTTCTTGCTTGATGCTCAATAAATAAAACTTTCCGAGGTCAAATTTTCCCCACTTTGCTATATAATACTAAACAAACAGTTCTTGTTGAATATGTAATAAAAACGGGGACACCATGTTTTCTTAGAAAATATTAGCGGTATAACAGATAAACTGAGCCTTTCCAGTCCTATTTCTGAGAGAGGGTTGGGGCAGGGAAGAGAGCAGAGAAATGAACGTCCTCTACTCCCTTAAATACTACACTAACATTTCGTCAAACACTTGTTCGACTTGGGTGTGCGAAGATGCTTAATACAGAGGAAGTAAACTTATTGTTTATCAATTGAGATACCAGTCATTTGTTCGGTATTTCTTTATTCACAAACAAGAGATATACAAATTCTCAACTACTTTTCACAAAGAAACCGCAGAAATAAAGGTATAAAATCTAACCTAGACCCAAGGTCACTGTTTGATAACTGGTGTTAATATGATATATATGGGTAAGTTTTTCCTGCTATTCCAAGAGAGTACTACTAAGCTTACATTTTTATATGCCTGTCAAAAGGCGGACGTATTATGTGATGGCGGTTTCTGTCCGTCTATCCGATTCTCGTGTCCGGTCTATATCTGGGACAGTTTCCTATCTACAGTTCCAATTTTTGGTGAGTGGATACCCTACGGGGAGACGATGTGTCGCATACCAAAATGAAGGTCGCTGGCCTAAAAAATAGGAAATCACTGAAGTGTTAGTGTCCGGTCTATATCGGTGAACGTTTTCTATCCACAGTTGCAAGTGGGTGGGTATGCTAGGTGGAGACGATGTGTCGCGTACTAAAAGTTGAGGTCGAGGTCAAAGATCACTGTTGCCTAAAATCAAGAAATCATTGACAGTTTTCTATCTACAGTTCTAATTTTTGGTGAGTGGAACAATGTGTTGCATACCAAATGTAGGTCGAGGTCAAAGGTCCGTGTGACTGAAAAATCAGGAAATCGTTAATAATTTCTAATTTTTTGTCTCGGTAGATTCGGGTGACACTCCAAAATGTAGGTCAAGGTCACTGTGCCCCCAAAATCGTGAAATTGTTAATAATCATGATATTTTTAGTTCATTGAGAAATTACGGGGAGCCGTTTTTGTCATGTACTAAAATTTAGATCCAGGTCAAGGTCACTGACCCCAGAAGCAAGGTCAGAGGTCAGTGTGACCTAAAAATCATAAAATCATTAAAAAATACTAATTTTTTGTGAGTGGACTCAATAGGGGGAAATGGAGTGTCACATACCAAAAATTAGGTCAAGTTCAAAGGTCACTATGACCCCAACATCAGGAAATTATTAAAAATATCATTTTTTTTTGTGTCAGTAGATACATTAGGGGGACACGATGTGTCGCATACCAAAATGTAGGTCAAGGTCAAAGGTCACTGTGACCCCGAAAATCCAGATTGTTATTTGCGCTGAAAACTTACCTCACTTCCACTCTTTGCATTTCTTGTCTACATGAAATATCACAGTAAGAATTTAAATGACACAGTTATCTCCCCTGCTAGTCACCTGATTGCATAGCTACCCACAATTCTACTTCCTTCTTGTCCTACTGCTTCGTAGGGTTGGAAGTAAACATTGTCAACTCCGTGAAAAAGTGCCTTTTCTAGCGAAACTACTCACAGTTGGATTACCTCAGACGTCTGATTTTCTGCAAGAAGTCCTTTGGGAAGTATTCTCTAAGTTATCAGCGTAATAATGGCTCAAAATATGTCTCAAATGTCATGCATGTCTTGTGGAGGTGACAAGCCTAGTTATGACCTTCACTCATTGTGTCCGCCATGCCGCCAGGGTAGAATCTGTACATGGGACACTGCCTGTGAAGAGTGTATTGTGTGGGCGCCCGGCATATTCCAGGTGTATCTGGCCGGTTCTCTGGCAGCTAACGAAGGAAATAATGTTGTTATGCCTGCCAATCTCGCAAACGAGACATATGTAGCACAGTCTCCGCGTACTAATGTAGGCGAGGAGTCTAGGGGGTTTGTTACTTCAGTAGCTGGGTCTTCATTAGTCAGCCTATTGGATGTAAATAAAGATAAACAAACTCCCCCCCCCGCTCACGATACTTCCATTTCAGACCAGGTGAAGGGTCAATCAGGTAAGAGATCGACCCGGTTGGTACAAGTGGAGGGAATAATCGAAGATATGGAATCTGGTACTACGACGACTGTGGATGTGGAGATTCCTATTGAGCGGACACCTGGATGTGACGATGAAGGGAAATCGGTGACGGACCCAGGCTTAGCGTGGGAAAGCCAGGGGAATCCGATCGCTCGATCGGAGTCAGCTTATGATTATGAAAACTTGGGCAGCACCAGTGAGGAGCCTAATGTTAAATTTTCATTTGGGTCCGGGGTTGGGAAAATACCTTCCTCGACGCTGTCGAGGCCTGGACTTCCCGGTCGCTCAGTTACGCCGTTAACTGCTGCTTCCGGTTTGTCTGAATTTTCTCAACCTGCTTCCGGTTACTCTGGTGGCCTTCCTCGTTCCCTTGCCGAGACGTTTGTGTCTACGAGCCTTCTGGGCCACCAGAGATTAAGGTTCCCGCAACAACGGCAGTATGGTATGTATTCAGGTACCCATAATATGTCAAATTTTTTGCCTGTGTCTGAGTTGCGTTATCAAGAACCCTCAATCAGACCAGTTCAAATTATGCGGCATCCGGTTGCTGGTCTACCTTCGCCCTTGCGTGGCTTAGGTCAGATATCTGCTTCCGGTGGTGTTCGAGGTACGGGACCGGGAATTTATCGTATGATGCGTCCTCCTATACGTGCTTCCGGTTTACGACCTCGTATGCCCGTTCACCGACCTTTACAGTGGCCGTGCTCACGTCCAGCTGGAGGGTCCTTGAGTGTGAACACACCTCGTCAGGCCTTGCTTCCGGTCCACTCTCAAGTGACTGATCCCACTTTGGCTGCCATACTGCGCGGTATGGAACAGCAACGTGAGGAAATGAAGGAATTGAGAGAGATGATGACCAGTCAATTCCGAAGTAGTACGCCACTGCTTCCGGTTTTGACTGAACAGTCTAGGAAACCGGAAGCTAATTTGTCGAGGACTATCCCTTCCAATACTCCCTCCTGGCAGGAAGCCCCGGAAGCTATGGAAGTGGATAGGGACCAGTACGGTAGCTCTGAATTGAATGAACCTACCAATACTGATCCGGATGCTAGGAAATATTATGAACTTATTTCCGGCATCTATGACTTGATTCCTGATATGCAGCTTCCGGTCCCACATGCGGGGGATATTGAAACTGAATCAGGAGAGTCAAACCGGGTTACGAGGTCGGCTACCACGCTTCCGGCCTCAACTGCTATTCATTCTATTTGCCACTTGTTCCATAGAACTTTAGCAGAACCCACTACGCAGGAGGAACGTGCTATAAGGTTGAGACCAAAAGCTCGCTTCCGCCCTGCAGGATCTTCTGGTCCGTTCCCGGTACAGAAGCCAAACATACGAAGTTATGGCGTACATAACTCACCGTTTAGCTTCCGGTCTGCAGAGGTGAACGGCGACTTTCAGTATTTATGCTCTAGCAATACTAAAGTCCCTAGTAATCCGGATGTTCCTTGCACGAACAAACAGGCCGCAGTACTTGAGGAAACTGCTCGACAAGGAGTGGCGATTACGAATCACCTTGACTGGTTTCTTAAAGCCATAAAGGATGGTTTATTTTCGCTGTCGGGCGCGGACAGTCAAGAACAGTTACAGGAGGGTATAAACCTCGTTCTTGACTACCAGAAGATTGCTTCCGGTGCTGTAGAAGATTTACTGGTACACAATGCCTACCTATCTTCTATGCTAGTGTATTTAAGGAGAAAGGCCTTCATTCCTTTTATGCATAGTTACACACCGGAAGCTGTAAAGAGGAGTCTACTAGAGACATCTACGGCTCCTTCTTTACTGTTTGGTGATGCTGTTGCCGAAGTTCGACCTGAAATGGATCGTATAGAGCATGACAGGTCAGTTGCTTCCGGTGCTTCGTCTAAAAGACCTATGGCTTCCGGGTCGGGTCCAAAGGCGAAGAAGGCTAAGAAGAACCCGCCTAGTTCCAAGGCTAATAAGGGTGCTTCCGGCCAACAGCATAACCAAGCGCCTACTTCTTTAGAGCCAAGAGTATCGACCTATGGCCATAAGAAGCAGGGCAAGGGGAAATCTAAGCAGTCAAAGAAGGATTCCTGATGTCTTGGGCCGTACCGGGTGGCTTCCGGTATGGCGGGAACACCGAGACATAATGTTTCCAGTTCCCCAGCAACTAGACCTTCCGGTAGGGGGAAGGCTGCAGTTGTTTTGGAGGAACTGGATAAGGATCGGGACGGAAGCGTGGGTCATTCGAACGATCAGATACGGCTATCGCCTATTGTTCGACACGCTTCCTCCCTTGACTGCTCATCCCCTTCCGTCTCGTATACCATTACGAACGGGTCATCTATCAGCGATACAGTCCTCTGTGGACAAGCTGATAGAGAAGGCAGCTGTAATAGAGCTTCCGGTTTCGGACACGTCACCCGGGTTCTATTCGCCGGTCTTTCTGGTCCCCAAGAAAGACACGTCCGAGATGCGCATGGTTATAAACCTAAAGCGCCTCAACAAGGACTACCTCACTCCACCGCCACACTTCCGCATGGAGTCCTTCCGGTCTATCCGGACAGTACTCGGACAAGGGGAATGGCTGACTTCTCTGGATTTAAGGGATGCATACCTGCATATCCCGATACATCCGGGGGACAGGAAGTACTTGAGATTCATGGTCGGCAAACGACGCTTCCAAATTCAAGTGCTTCCGTTCGGCCTATCCACTTCCCCTTGGGTGTTCACACGAGTGTTTACACCAGTGGCACAATTCCTGCACAGTCTAGGTATAAAGTACCACTTTTATATCGACGACTCCCTGCTAAGGAATGCCTGCAAGGAGCAGTTAATCCTAGACACACAGTTTGTCTTAAGGATATTGACTTCTCTGGGATACATCCCACACGAAGAGAAATCAGAGCTGATTCCTTCACAAAGGCGCAAATTTCTGGGGGTGGAATACGATACGCTACGAGCTCTCGCCAAACCCCCAGAAGATCGATGGCTAAAGATAACGACGAAGATACCTCAGTTCCTCAAGTTATCTCAGGCCAGGGCTTTACACTTTGCTGCGATAATCGGCCTCTTGACGTCAACACAGGACGTAACACCAAGAGGGCGGTTGCAGCTTCGTCCCTTAATGATTTACTTCAATCATCAATGGGTCGAAAGGCAGTTGAATCCGTGGATACCTGTAACACCACTAGTCAAACAATGCCTCCAATGGTGGCTGGATCCACTCAACGTTATGCCAGGTGTGTCCCTACTTCCGTTTCGTCCGTCACATCACCTGTTCACGGACGCATCTATGGAAGGATGGGGAGCCCACCTCGAGTCCAAGTCGACATCCGGGTTATGGACAATCGAGGAACGCTCGTACCATATAAACGTGTTGGAGTTTATGGCAGTGACACATGCCATCCGCACGTGGGTGAGCGTATTGACCGACAAGAACCTGCTAGTTGCGACGGACAACACATCAGTCGTGTCCTATATCAACAAGCAGGGGGGGACGAGATCTCCGCAATTACAAAGCCAAGCGGAAATCTTTTTCGGTCTGTGCTGGGACAACAACATATCGGTGTTGGCCAGGCACATCCCGGGGGTACTGAACGTCTTAGCGGATTCGCTTTCACGACGGAATCAGATAATTTCCACGGAGTGGCAACTTCACCCAGACATACTAAAACAAATAGCTCATGTCTGGGAGATGCCACACATAGATCTGTTCGCCACTCGGCGCAACAATCTACTGCCCCTGTTCATGTCGCCGGTTCCGGATCCGTCGGCATATGCAGTGGACGCACTATCGCAGGACTGGTCAAGGATGGTAGCATATGCGTTCCCTCCTCCAGCTATCCTAGCGAAGGTACTTCAGAAGATCCGCGAACACATGTGTGTCGTTTACCTGATTGTTCCGTGGTGGCCGGCAAGGCCGTGGTTCCCGGAACTATTGGATCTTCTGGTAGATGTACCAAGACAGCTTCCGGTATGGCACAATCTACTGCGCCAGCCCGGAACGTCGACATTCCACAGCCAGCCAGGACTGTTCCACTACCACGTGTGCAAGTGCTCAAGCAGCACTTCGCTCAGGCGGGATTTTCAGCGGAGGTTGGGCGCCGAATGGCACAATCAATTCGACCGTCCTCTTCCGCTGTATACAACTCAAAGTGGGCAATCTTCGATCTTTGGTGTGGAGAGAGGGATATCAACCCATCATGCGCCACTATCCCTGAAGTAGCAGAGTTTCTATTGTACCTGTTCAGGGATAGGGGCCTGGTGCCCGCTACGGTAGAAGGTTATAGGGCAGCTATTGCTCAACCTATTCTACTGGGTACTGGGATTAATCCCTCGACTGATCCAAATTTATCTGCACTAATCAAGTCATACAAGATAACTGGTCAGTCGGCTGTTCCGAAATTACCTAAGTGGGACTTAGCCTTAGTACTTCGGCAATTAGGAGAGCCACCTTTCGAGCCAATAGAGGCTATTGAGCTAAAATATTTATCATACAAAACTTCGTTTTTGTTGGCTCTTGCTTCAGCAGCTAGGGTGTCAGAGCTGCATGCGCTCGATAAAAGGAACATCAGACACTCTAGGAACTGGAGCAAGGTAGTTCTCACAACGGTTCCTGAGTTTGTGGCCAAGAATCAAGCCCTCTACGATTCCATATCTCGAGAGTTCACAATTCCAGCCTTATCTGATTTCCTTTCGTCCGGTCTTGAATCAGACATGTTAATGTGTCCGGTTCGGGCTCTTGCGTGTTACCTGAATCGTACAGAGGAGATCAGAGCGGGAAGGAGGCGTTTGTTTATCCCTTTCGATCCCAAAGCCAAACAAGAAATAAGTAAAACACTATCTCGAGTTGGCTCAAAAATACGATTCGGCTAGCGTACTCCACGGCTACTGATAGGCAAGCCGCGCTTGTAAACGTTTCGGGTCACGAGATTAGGGCATTAGCGGCATCATGGCCTCTATGGTCCAACAGATCGGTGACTGACATTATGAGGGCGTGCTACTGGAGGTCAAACACGACATTTGCCTCCTACTATCTCCGGGACATGACGTTGGCATGTAACGACCTCTATTCCATCGGCCCACTTGTGACCGCACAGCGGGTGTCAGGGGGACCGAGGCCAGCATTATAGCTACAAAAGTCCGGGCGTACAGTTGTAACCCTGCTTGCGGGTGAGTGCTTTTTTTCTCTCGGCCCCTTTCGAAAAAAAGGGGGGGGGGCGTATCTTGCATCTCAGCCTTGAAGTCAGAGTAGCAACAGAGGTTCCCTGTGTACCATAGGCATACAGGTTATTACTGTTGTATGATTTCATGGATCCTCTGTGGGGTAGAAGATCTATGATTTCTACTTTGATCTAGTCACTTTGTATGGCATTTATCACTACCACGGATTGTATCAGTTTGCCCACCTACCTTACGGTGGCATTCTATGCAAAGAGTGGAAGTGAGGTAAGTTTTCAGCGCAAATAACAAAAAAATTTTACAAGTAAATTTTCTGTTATTAAGCTAAAACTTACCTCACTTCCAGTGATGCCCACCCAACCTCCCCGCTATGATACATCCAGACCATGTATCGCAGTGGAACAAGAAGGAAGTAGAATTGTGGGTAGCTATGCAATCAGGTGACTAGCAGGGGAGATAACTGTGTCATTTAAATTCTTACTGTGATATTTCATGTAGACAAGAAATGCAAAGAGTGGAAGTGAGGTAAGTTTTAGCTTAATAACAGAAAATTTACTTGTAAAATTTTTTTGTTTATGTCCATTGCGAAATTACGGGGAGACAGTTTGTCATGTACCAAAATTTAGGTCAAGGTCAATAGTCAAGGTTACTGTGACCCCAGAATCAAGAAATCTTACAAAAAAAAAAAAAAATTGTGTCAGTAGATACATTAGGGGGACATGTGTCACATACCAAAATGTAGGTCAATGCTGAACGTCAAGGTCACTGTGACCCCCAAAATCATGAAATTCATAAGAATCTGAGTTATTTGCGCAGAAAACTTACCTCACTTCCAATCTTTGCATTTCTTGTTCTACTTGAAATCAACTAGTAAGAATTTGAATAACACAGTTCTCTCCCCTGCTAGTCGCGCACATGCTCACACCCATACTTTCTTCTTAGTTCTACTGCCAGTAGATCAAGAAGTCATTTTGTTCAGCTCCGTGAAAATTGATCTATTTCTAGCGAAATCGTTAGCAGTTGGATTACCTCAGACGTCTGATATTCTACAAGAAGTCCTTTGGGAAGTATGCTTTACGTTTATCAAGAAATTATGGCTTAAAATATGTCTCAAATGTCATGTGTAGCTTGCGGAGGGGACAAGCCTGTATATGACCTACATTCGAGATGCCGGTCATGTCGCCAGGGAATATTGTGTACCTGGGATACGGCCTGTGAGGAATGTATTATGTGGGCGCCTGGCCTGTTTCAAGTCTATCTAGCCGGGTCACTGACCTGAAATGATAATAAAGCCAATGTGCCTACTAATCCCGCCAGTGAGACGTATGTAGCTATGTCTCCCTGATCTAGCGTGATCAAGGAAACTAGGGAGTTTGCTGATTCGTCAGCTCGGCCTACGTTAGTCAGTTTATTGAAATAAAGATAAACAAACGCCCCCTCCCACTCATGTTTCTTCCATTTCAGACCAGGCGAAGGGTCAATCAGGTAAGAAACCAACCCAGATCGTACAAGTGGAAGGGACTATCGAAGATATGGAAACCGCCGCAACCACGACAGTGGAGGTCGAGGTTCCTATTGAGCGGACACCTGGATACGACGACAGAGGGAAATCGGTAACGGGTCCAGGCTCAGCGTCGGAGAGTCTAGGCCTCAACGGGGTTGAGGATTGCAATCTCACAATCCCGGGTCCAAACGAAAATTTATTCCCTAAGTTTTCAAAATCATAAGCCACCGCTGAAATGTCACGTATTGAGCATGACAGGTCAGTGGCTTCCGGTGCTTCGGCCAAGAGACCGTTGGCTTTCGAGTCGGGTCACAAGGCGAAGAAGACTAAGAAGAACACGCCTTCTGGTTCCAAGGCTATTAAGGGTGCTTCCGGTCAACAGCAAAACCAAACACCTGCTTCTTTAGAGCCTAGGTTATCGAGCTTTGGCCATAAGAAGCAGGGTAAGGGGAGAGGTAAGCAGCCAAAGAAGAATACCTGATGTTTCGGGCCATACCGGGTGGCTTCCGGTATGACGGGAACACCGAGACATAGTGCTTCCGGTCCCACCACAACAAGACCTTCTGGTAGGGGGAAGGCTTCAGTTGTTTTGGTGGAACTGGACAATGATCGGAGCGGGAGCGTGGGTCATTCGAACTATCAGATACGGCTATCGCCTTTTGTTCGACACGCTTCTTCCTTTGACTGCAACTCCCCTGTCGTCTCATAATCCTCTACGAGCGGTTCATCTATCAGCAATACAATTCTCTGTGGACAAGCTGATAGAGAAGGCATCAGTAATAGAGCTTCCGGTTTGGGACAAAACACTATCTATTCGCCGGTCTTTCTGGTCCCCAAGAAAGACACGTCCGAGATGCGCATGGTTATCAACCTCAAGCGCCACCTCCACATGAAGTCCTTCCGGTCTATCCGGTCGGTACTCCAGCAAGGGGAATGGTTGACTTCTCTGGATTTAAGGGATAAGCAAACGACGCTTTCAAATTCAAGTGCTTCCGTTCGGCCTTTCTACTTCCCCTTGGGTGTTTACGCGAGTGGCACTATTCCTGCACAGTCTAGGTATAAAGTACCACTTTTATATCGACGACTCCCTGCTAAGGAATGCCTGCAAAGAGCAGTTAAACCTAGACACCCAGTTTGTCTTAAGGATACTGAAATCTCTGGGTTATCTCCCACACGATGAGCTGTCAGAATTGACTCCGTCGCAAAGGCGCAAATTTCTGGGGGTGGAATACGATATACCCCCAGAAGATCGTTGGCAAAAGATAACGACGAAGATACCTCAGTTCCTCAAGTTTTCTGAACCCAGGGCTCTATACTTTGCTGTGATAATCGACCTCTTGACGTCAACACAGGACGTAACACCAAGAGGGCGGTTGCAGCTTCGGCCCTTAATGATTTACTTCAATCACCAATGGGTCGAAAGGCAGTTGAACTCGTGGATACCTGTCACGCCTCTTGTCAAACAATGCCTCCAATCAATGGTGGCTGGATCCACTCAACGTAATGCCGGGTGTGTCTCTACTTCCGTTTCGTCCGTCACATCACCTGTTCACTGACGCATCTATGGAAGGATGGGGAGCCCACGTCGAGTCCCAAGTCGATATCCGGGTTATGGACAATCGGGGAATGCTCGTACCATATCATTTATGGCAGTGACACATGCCATCCGCACGTGGGTGAGCGTATTGACCGACCAGAACCTGCTAGTTGCGACGGACAACACATCAGTCGTGTCCTACATCAACAAGCAGGAGGGGGAGGGGGGCGATATCTCCGCAATTACAAAGCCAACGGAAATCTTTTTCGATCTGTGTTGGCCAGACACATCCCGAGAGTTCTGAATGTCTTGTGGAAACTTCATCCAGCCATACTAAAACAGATAGCTCATGACTGGGAGATGTCAGACATAGATCTGTTTGCTACGCGGCACAACAATCTACTGCCCCTGTTCATGTCGCCGGTTCCGGATCTATCGGCATATGCAGTGGACGCCCTATCGCAGGACTGGTCAGGCATGGTAGCATATGCGTTCCCTCCTCCAGCAATCCTAGCGAATTACAAGCGTCTAGTCCGTCATTCATAATTCAGCCGTCGTCCATTAGAGAATATCCGCGTCCATAATCCAAAGACCTATTCCATATTCCACATAACAGTATTAGCACCAAATTCAAAAAGACAATCATAATATACATAAACATAGGCTTGTTTCTTGCAAGAGAGAAGCGGTCAACAGTTTTCAATGATGCCGGCGAGACATCATGATGTTCCAAAAATATCAAATCCGTATCGCTGATCAGTATTCTTAATCCATAATCGTTGTAAAGTCGTCTAAAGAATGATGTATCTCAGTCACGCATTGATTGTGACTGTTCATATGAGTACCATGAGGATCTTGAAGTACATGGGTTCATACGGCCCCTAGCCCCGGGTTAAGCGGAATTAGACACAAGTTACGAAACGTAGCGCCATAGATCTTGCACGCTACGTTCGTATTTTGCTATCAGCATGCTATATGTATCGCCAAATTTGAGAAACTTTGAATGGAGGCGCTTGGTGGAATAGCCCTTTTTTATAAGTTTCTGCAGCAATGTTTTGTGACGTTGATTAAAATCGTCCCATTTAACACAGGATCTAGCAAATGCTACTAAGCGAGATATGTGTATGCCATATGCAGGTCCCACTGCAATATTACTGTCCAGAAAGGGATAGTTTACGATGTCGAAATTGTAATCATCTCTTTTGTCATAAAGTCGACGAGAGAGAATGCCCGCTTCATTTTTATAGAGATAGAGAGCTAAATATGATGTACCTGTAAGGCTATCTGTAGTTTCCTTCAAATCCAGTGAAGGTGGATATATATCCTTCACTGCGTCATTTATATAGCGATTATCCACAGTGAGAAGATCGTCTATATAGCGTTTGGTGAATGAGAAGGAACGGGCTTTGAATGGATCGGTTTTTGAAAGCGCCTGCATATAGTCCTATTCATAAGAGAACAGATACAGGTCAGTCAACCGGGGCGCACAATTAGTATCCATTGGAATACCTATATGCTGCTGATATATTGTGTTGCCAAATTTCACATTTCGTGGTAGCCAGCAAGGCCGTGGTTCCAGGACTTACTGGATCTTCTGGTAGACGTACCGAGACAACTTCCGGTATGGCGCAACCGGTTATGTCAGCCCGGGACGTCAGTATTCCACAGCCAGCCAAGGACTGTTTCATTACCACGTGTGCAAGTGCTCAAGGGACTCCGGCCGAGTCTCTAATAGCTCGAAATGCACTAAGACCTTTTTCAATCCAAATGACAGATATATTTCTGACAGCAAAGCAAGGCCACGACATCAAACCTTGTAATATTGCGCTTGATGATTGTTTAGCACCGAATTCTACATGTAATAATTTCAAAATTTCTTAGTGTGGACATCGTGGATGTCTCACGTGTCCTCTCTTTAATACGTCAGCTTCTTTTAGTTCCGCATTAACTGGTAACTCATATTCTGTTAACTCATATGTTGATCTTAGTTGTTCTACTACAAACTGTATTTATTTAGTTTCCTGTAAGAAGTGTGGTCAACAGTATGTTGGCAAGACCACACAAAGACTCCATCTTAGGGTGAACGGTCATAGAAAATCCGTTAGGAAAAAGCAATTGCTTATAGGTAGACATTTTTCTGGACCCGACCATGGCTGGGATAACTTTAGTATTCAGATCATAGACGTCGTCTATCCATCTACTAAGGATTCCCCCTTTGGATTTGAGAGAAAAATCCGAGAGCGGGAATTATTCTGGATGCTAGAACTTGGGTCAGTGTTTCCGTTTGGTTTAAATGATAATGTCAGTGGGTTCGGCAATGCTACAAACCGCCGTTCAAATATATCCAACATTACCCAACTATTTAAATCCCATCAACGGAGACAACGCAGCCATGGTTGGCGAAAGTATAATAGTTCGATGATTCACGATCATATCACTTTAAATTACTTAGTGGGTTTAACTAACACACCCAATAGTATACATAGCTTACGTACAGTTCTGTATGCGTTACCTCTGAGAGCTTTAAATCAAATAGCCAGAGATATACAACAATCTGTGTCTTCAGGAAATATAATACCATCAAAAATCAGTAAAGTATGTCAAGATATAGCGTATTTTCGGTTGTATCGTCCAGTGAACATTATCGAAACATCTCAAGATCGGCTTTTCTTGAAACTCAACTACTTAGATAAAGGACTGGACATCATTAATTTACCTCGAATCCTGAATGATCCAGAGGTACGCAACGCTGTACCAAACTATTTCAAGTTCACAGAACCTCCTTGCATTTCATATAAGTATACTAAATATATAGCCACCAAAATATTCAAATACTCCAATGATGTCAAGGAGTTTGACTGGAACTTATACACGTCAGGAGGCTATAGTTGTGATTGTGAATTGTCGAACTTTGTCTATACACCATGCAAACATATTGTGACTGGTGACCTTGATGTGGTGAGTGATAAGGATCTGAAATTACTCCTGATGAAAGGACCTAAATATAGAGAGCCAAGAAGAATAAATCTGAAGGCCGACCAGAAGATAGTCCTGTCTGCATTAGAACAGCACGTTATTAATTGGTCTAAGCGAGAAAAAGTTGAACCTACAGTACTCGCTGATTGGCTGGACCTCACCAAGAGCAAGGTCGATGAAACAATCCACCATATTGACAGAAGTACTCTTCCCCAAGCAAAACAAGTACTGAGAAACCTCAATTCGCAAGAAGTTCTAGCAAATCTCCAGAGTATATTCGTCATAGTCCCAGCAGACAAAGCTCCGAATAATATAATATTCATATGTAAATATTACTATTACCAGGTGCTGGTTAAAAAATTGAGTGTAGACATATCTTCATCAAATACGTCTACTTACTCCCAAACTGCATTTACTCTGGAAGATTTATTTAACAATCACAAAAAGTTTCTCAGGGAAAGAGGTATTTGTCTTCCAACCAATCATAACGCCATACCAAAAATATACTGGACTCCCAAAATGCATAAATCACCATACAAAGCTAGATTCATAGCTGGTTCTAGAAGCTGCACCACCAAGCTTCTTTCAACCCTATTGACGGGGGCCCTTCAGGAGGTAAAAGCATTTTGGGAAAGGTATTGCGCCATTATTTCTAAGAACTCTGGCGTTGAATGTATGTGGATATTGAAAAACTCAAAATGTCTTACGGAAGAACTTGATGCTAAAGGTCACATACCGTACAGACATGTATCTACATGGGATTTCTCGACTCTCTATACTACAATCCCTCATCAGGACCTTATTGACCGTATAAGTTCATTAATAGTATCTGTGTTCAAGAAAATTGATCGTAGATATATTAATGTCGGAAGCCATAAGGCATTCTTTAGCTCGACTACATACAAGAGATATCATTCATGGGATGTTTCTTTGTTTATAGAGTTGCTTGAATTTCTCATTAAAAATATCTATGTGAAATTTGGCAACACAATATATCAGCAGCATATAGGTATTCCAATGGGTACTAAATGTGCACCCCTGTTGGCTGACCTGTATCTGTTCTCTTATGAATATGACCATATGCAGGCGCTTTCAAAAACCGATCCATTGAAAGCCCGTTCCTTCTCATTCACCAAACGCTATATAGACGATCTTCTCGCTGTGGATAATCGCTATATAAATGACGCAGTGAAGGATATATATCCACCTTCACTGGATTTGAAGGAAACTACAGATAACCCTACAGGCACATCTTATTTAGATCTCTATCTCTATAAAAATGAAGCGGGCATTCTCTCTCGTCGACTTGATGACAAAAGAGATGATTACAATTTCGACATCGTAAACTATCCCTTTCTGGATAGTAATAGTCCAGTGGGACCTGCATATGGCGTATACATATCTCGCTTAGTAGCATTTGCTAGATCCTGTGTTAAATGTGATGATTTTAATCAACGTCACAAAACATTGTTGCAGAAACTTATAAAACAGGGCTATTCCACCAAGCGCTTCCAATCAAAGTTTCTCAAATTTGGCGATACATATCGCATGCTGATAGCAAAATACGAACGTAGCGTGCAAGATCTATGGCGCTACGTTTCGTAACTTGTGTCTAATTCCGCTTAACCCGGGGCTAGGGGCCGTATGAATCCATGTACTTCAAGATCCTCATGGTACTCATATGAACAGTCACAACCAAAGCGTGACTGAGATACATCATTCTTTAGATGACGACTTTACAACGAATATTATGGATTAAGAATACTGATCAGCGATACGGATTTGATATTTTTGGAACATCATGATGTCTTGCCGGTATCATTGAAAACTGTTGACCGCTTCTCTCTTGCAGGAAACAAGCCTATGTTTATGTATATTATGATTGTCTTTTTGAATTTGGTGCTAATACTGTTATATGGAATATGGAATAGGTCTTTGGATTATGGACGAGGATATTCTCTAATGGACGACGGCTGGATTATGAATGACGGACTAGACGCTTGTAATTGTTCTATTTCTGGATATTTTCTTTTATCACTCAGTAATAATGAATAACTCTCTCAATGAGCCATAGATGTGATCGTTTGACAAAGTGTCAGCATTTGGCGATGGTAGACTGTGGGACTAGTCTGCGATGCGCTTGCGACATTCAGACAGATTTTTCACGAAATTACAGGTGAATGATCTGATTGCGATCAAAGTGACTATATCTTCTAACTTTGTAATCATTCGACTAAAATGGTTGGGCTGATTTTATACGCTCGTGGGCATGTCTTTTAGAAAGCCCTCACGTTTACTTTGCTTGTATGATGTATTCAGATGTAGATATTGAATTTTTGCAGTTTTCGATTTAACATATACTGATTATACTGATTAGAGAGAGAGAGAGAGAGGGGGGGATTAAGGTCTAACATCGCTTTTACAAATATTTCAGCTATATAGCGACGATCAAACAAAGGTCTAAATATTCAAGTTAGTAACTGAGTAATCCAACACATTAAAACATACACACATTAAAACTTATGCAACAAACCGATTTCTCTCAAATAACCTTTGATATAGTCTTCTTTCACCCGACTGAAAGGGCCTTCTAAAGTAGCTGCTAGATAAAAAGAATCTCTTACAATCTTAATATCTATACAGTCGATAAGAATATGTTTCACTATGAGATATTCGTTTCACGGGATACACCTTGGGACTGCCTCTTTTTGTAGTAAATGTTCGTGAGTTAATCGCGTATGACCGATTCTACATCGCCTCATCATGGCTTGATCGAAACCTTTCTGGCTGTTCAGATGAGTATAGCCTAAAATGTTATGAACTCATGCAGGTAGTGCCATGTACTCATATTTCGGTGTTTTTTAACACTTTAAATCCAGTTAATGTAGTACTTCTATGAAGTTGTAGGCTATGTTTTCTATAATTTGCGAATGAATATATTCATTCCAGTATATTTAGAATCTATCAGCAAATCCATTCCTTCGAACATTGAAAATTTCAAATTTCCACACTGCTAGTTTGGCATTGTTCTTTTACCGGTAGCGTTTTGGTGATCACTGTACTAATTATTATTGTCTATCTTCGGAATGATGACATGTGTAATGATTTCAAACGTAAAATCTAATAGTTTGGTTAACTTAATCACTTTCCGACAAAGAGCACGCCAAATAATTTCAGAATAGGTGATTTCAGATGTGTCATCAAGTGATATTCTACTAGTTCCAACGAAACCCGTCGTTCTTATGTTCAGAAATATCATTGTTGAAAATATTAAATGAAATATCTACACTACCCTATCGTTCGACAACTTGTCAGTGTTGATAGCTATCCGGACAGGAAGGCGTTGTATTATAGATCTCTTTTCCTTCCCTGGCCTGCTCGCCACGTGAAACATTGCAATGAATAACTGATCGATCAGCCCTTGTTAACTGCTTTCGTTTCTAAAGTTTGGGCCTGGTACACACGATCACGTTTCTCTTGACAAGTGAGACTAAATTCATGAAAATCTGTAGTGGTCATTAGCTTGTTTCCAAACTTGTATTACAGACGCTGACCGCATTATATAGCGAGTGGTCGTTCTAGTCTTCCACAAATTTGGGCTCACCTGTCAAGGAAAACTTGTCATGTCTACCAGGCCTAAGTAAATTCAATGTCTGGTTATATGTGCTGCATCTCGGCTCATTGCCTTTAAAATGTGCAAAATAGATAGATTCCTTGTATATTGACCATGTAAAGAGGAGGATAATTCATTCCATATTCCATAATATATTTGATCAATTGGAAGGAGAGGTATTATTGGAATTGTACTCTTTTCATGACATTTAGCAAATATAATTCAATTTCATAGAGTAGATAGGCCATGGGACATTGTTTTCAGCATGCCAGTATATAATGCGCAATGATTAATTGTTTCGAAACTCGAGATAAAGAAGATATTGTGTTCAAGCGTATCTGAGATACAACACATATCACGAATCGTTAGATTCTTGGTATGTGCTTTAGAATAGGTTAACCAGAAGACTATTCTGTCAAGTCATGTGACGCAGTCAGTATGTCGGCACCACTTCCCACTTCCCTTATATGTGTTGTAATTTTTACCTGTATATGGCGAGATTCTGCTGGTGGCCGTTTCGTCCCCGAGGCCCGCCCCCTGTACAGAACTTTTGGTCTTTGATATATGTTGGCATTTGTGGGAAGTTGATGCTGGGTCGACATCGGGCGTTACAGGCTAGTCTTTTGTGTTAAATGCCGTCATTTACATCTGACGACGATACAGCTCACCAATCTCCAATGTACGAGTTGTCACAGCGAAACAACTCACCAATTACCAGTATACGAGTTGTCAGAGCATTTCCATCATAGCTCTCTATATTTGTATCTAATACCGCTTATGCCGGTGCTAGGGGCCGTGTGGTCATATCATTCAAGTTGCCACATGAACAGGTACAATAAAAGCGTATCTGAGATACAACAGATATCACGAATCCTTAGATTCTTGGTATGTGCTTTAGAATAGGTTAACCAGAAGACTATTCTGTGAAGTCATGTGACGCAGTCAGCATGTCGGCACCTCTTCCCACTTCCCTTATATGTGTTGTAATTTAAACTGTATATTGATAAGGTCATCATTTTTGCCATTTACATGATCTAATGAGGTCGCTATACTGATTGGTTAGCAAAAAGCGGAGATAATTATTAAGTGACTGGTGAATTTGGTGTGGCAAGAAGATACTTGTACTGCAAGTAATATAAAACATTCACAATATCACTGTTCTTATTTGAGTGTGGGATTTCACCCCAGCAGTTTGCTTTTGGACACGTCGTCCAATGTTGATTTCAAGACAGCAAAGACTTTGTTCAGCATTGTTCCGTTCCAGTTCCCACACTGCAATATGTTTCAGCGGACAACAGAATAAAAAGCGCAAGAATTAGCAGCACTAAACTTAAAGTAGATTTGTTTTTCTACTATCTGATTGAGTCTCGACAATCAGACCGTCTTACACTCGGTCTTTGAAAAGGCAGATGAGGCAAATTTGAGGTCGCAGTACATGCTCTGGTCTGCCGTGCTGGCTGATTTATATGTTTTAAATATAGTGGAAATTAACAAGACTTGGGTGCGAATGCAAATTCGACAATCAAAAGACAACGGCTACTATTGAAAAACCACGCGCATGTAACAACTGTAGTAATGGATAAGAACAGAATACTGTCGAAAAAATTATTTATTGCGATGGTTGAACATTCGATATCCTTCGTGATTCTAAAAATAATATGCTGATGACGGAAGCTCACACTGTTTGGAGAATCGTAATAAAAACAAAACTGTTCCATTCGACCCGACAAAAGAACGTCGTCATTCGGATATTCAAGTTAATGGAAATGTTTCTTACCTTCCCCAGACCTTGAATGTACAGATTTACCTTCACAAATATCCAAGAAATTTGTTTGTTCTTCGTAATTTTAATACAGATGTACACACTCAACCATCCCGCCGAGG
>JAVTVY010015633.1:0-69498 GCA_036873755.1 Hanleya hanleyi
TAATTAGGACTTATTATCTCCTAATTAGGAGATAATTATCTCCTAATTAGGAATAATTATCTCCTAATTAGGACTTATTATCTCCTAATTAGAGATAATAAGTCCTAATTAGGAGATAATTTTCTCCTAATTAGGAGATAATAAGTCCTAATTAGGAGATAATTATCTCCTAATTAGGAGATATTATGTCCTAATTAGGAGATAAATCTCGGAATTTTTTTTTTCACACTGGCACTAATACGCTTACGGAAGCGTATTAGTGCCAGTGTGAAAAAAAAATTCCGAGATTTATCTCCTAATTAGGACTTATTATCTCCTAATTAGGAGAAAATTATCTCTTAATTAGGACATATTATCTCCTAATTAGGACTTATTATCTCCTAATTAGAAGATAATTATCTCCTAATTAGGACATATTATCTCCTAATTAAGATATAATTATCTCCTAATTAGGAGATAATTATCTCCTAATTAGGAGATAATAAGTCCTAATTAGGAGATAAATCTCGGATTTTTTTTTGTCACACTGGCACTAATACGCTTACGGAAGCGTATTAGTGCCAGTGTGAAAAAAATCCGAGATTTATCTCCTAATTAGGACATATCTCCTAATTAGGAGATAATTATCTCCTAATTAGACATATTATCTCCTAATTAGGACTTATTATCTCCTAATTAGGACATATTATCTCCTAATTAGGACTTATTATCTCCTAATTAGGAGATAATTATCTCCTAATTAGGAGATAATTATCTCCTAATTAGGAGATAAATCTCGGATTTTTTTTTTTCACACTGGCACTAATACGCTTCCGTAAGATACTGCATCAAATACTTCGATGCTACATCAAATTAATTTGTATCCTCATTCGAAGCTCTTCGAATCATTTCGTATCCGTATACATATTATTTATATATGGCATCCAGATATTTAAAAAGTGTGGTTGGCCACAGAAGACAAAAATGGCTATTTGGTGTAGACACATTTCAGTCAATCATATAACAGTTTTATATATGTCATCCATAATTCATTCAATCACGACCACTAGAAATATGTATGACATGCAGTAATCGCTTCCGCCACAAAATGTTCTGTTTCCTGTAGAAATGGAGCCACCAATGAAAACGGGCGTTACAGATTCCACGCGTGGCCACATGTGTCACAGCGCCATTTTTCAACTCCTGAAACATGTCTCGTACAGACAGGACGATTTCATTGGTTCAATACGATGCTACATCGAAATGTATTTAGGATGCCATACCTAAATAATATGTATACGGATACAAAATGATTCGATACAGTATCTAAATCATCTGCAATGCGTATACAAATTAATTTCATGTAGGATTGAAATGTTTGATGCAGTATCTAAATAATATGTATACGGATATAAAATAATTCGATATGATACCGAATTAAATTGTATGTAGACATATAATAATTAATGTCTACACGTAAAACAGCTCTGTGATTGGCTAATAATATATGTCTACACCAAATGCCGATTTTTGTCCCCTGCGGCCAGCCACAATTTAAATATTGGGATGCCATACCTAAATAATATGTATACGAATACAATTTGATTCAATACAGTATCTAAATGATTTGAATGGGGATACAAATTAATTTGATGTAGCATCGAAATATTTGATGAAGTATCTAAATAATATGTATACGGATATAAAATAATTCGATATGATATCGAATTAAATTGTATGTAGACAGATAATAATTAATGTCTACACGTAAAACGGCTCTGTGATTGGCTAATAATATGTGTCTACACCAAATGGCGATTTTTGTCTCCTACGGCCTACCATAGACGCCAAGTCAAATATGTATCTCTGGTGTGTATTAAAGTGTATTCAGAAATGAAGATTTCGAAAGGCCGATATTGGAATAAAAGTTTCAATAGAGAGTGCAATTGCAACCCCTATTGAAATATTATGTATTTAATTCAATAAGACTCCATTTAACTAAGCGTCAACCGATATAGGAATAAATGCCCTTTTCTTTCCGATATTGATTATTGTCTCCCACCATAACGTGGGGGTGGGACATTGACATTCTAGGGCCTTTTTTTTTTATTAATTGGTTTACGGATTTTTCTGGCAAAAATGTCCAGGTGGAGGATGGAAAAGGACAGACAGGCCGGCAGATATGTCGTCAGTTGTCACTGATCTCCTTCAAGACCAAGTCCCCCACCGTCCCAGCAGTTACTGGACCGACAAAGCCCTTGAAAAGGACGGTCGCGTCCTGTCTAAGAGTCAGTGAAAACCACCGCGAGGCCGAACCCGCCATCTTGGCTTCAAACACTGCGCCGTTGAAATGATGTCATGTCTGGTCCCCGCACTACAGCCGATGGTAACATGGAAGTCGGAAACCACCACCACTGTAACCAAGGGAAGTAACCCGCCTCCAAGACCAAGATGTCTGCAGAGTGTTGAACTCGTGCGAACTCGAGCGTGAAGAATTTATATAAGATGTTTTACGCACAGCAAGTATTAAAATGAGACCAATATTGCGAATTTTATGTTTTTATTCTTCCGACAGAGAGGTCAGCAAATGTGACACATCGGCGGATACGACAGAAATAAAAAAAAAATCGAAAATCCGATTTTATTTTTATTTCACTTTTGGCAAAATGAAGGTTGGCGGATCCGTAAACCAATCAATACAAAAAAAAGGCCTAGGCGTTCGTCCATCCTTCCTTCCGCAGTAACCATGTAAACAAGATATCTCGAGAACAAATCAAGTGATCAAGTGCAAGCTTGGGTATTGGACTCCGACGTGAGGACAGTTTTTAGTGTTTTTTGTACCGACCTGCGTAATCCAATATGGTCGCCAGGCGCCGTTAACTCCAAACCTTGAGAACGCGATATCTTGATAACTAAACACATGCTCGACTTCAAACTAGGCTGCTGCATTCAGACCAACTATAGAGGACCACTGGGATTGTTTCTCACCGTTTGGCGTAATCTTAGAAGACCCTTGTTGCAATCTTAAATGAAAAATCTACCTTAAATGAAAAAAAAATCATTTAAGGTAGCACGGTCTACCTTAAATGAAAAAGAAATTTATTTAAAGCAATTTTTCCCTTGTTAAGTTGCAAGTTAAATGAAAAAAACCTTTGATTTCATGTTGAGGCAAGCGGAGCCGATTGCCACTTCCACAGTTACTCTATGCTTACTCTAGGAACGCTAATTATTAAATATGAAAAGTTAGCCCCCCCCTCCCCCGAGTAGAAGAGAAATAGACAGTTGAGGCCCAATCTTATATGTAATGCTCCTTAAAATAGTGTGTTGTTACTTATTATGTTATGCTCCTTAAAATAGTGTGCTGTTACTTAATATGTTATGCTCATTAAAATAGTGTGTTGTTACTTATTATATAATGCTCCTTAAAATAGAGCATCACCTCAGTTCTATTTTTAGATTCTGGCATCATTGTTAGTACACCTGTTTTATTGTTATTTCCTGTTCCTTCGTCTTTAATTCTCGACAGACTTGCACGTCGCATCTAGGTAGAACAATGGTCTCCTCATAAACAAAGAGCGATGAGTCACGCTATTCATTGTGTCTTCATAGCTAAATTTTTATCTACCCACACACTGACATTATATGGAAAACCCCTGTCCTATTGTTATTTCCTGCTCCTTTGTCTTTATTTCTTGACAAACGTGCCCCGCACCTATGCAGAACATTAGTCTCCTAATAAACAAAGAGCGGTGAGTCAAACTATTTTTAATTTCCCTGCTCCTTTGTTATTTCTCAAGTACAGACTTGACTCCGCGTCTATGCTGAACAATAGTCTCCCCATAAACAAAGAGTGGTGAGTCATGCTCTACTTTATCCTCATAGCTGAATGGAAGGAATTTGTCTACGGCCACATATACTATAATGCATGTTGTCTTAAGTTTTATCGGACAGGTCCCATCCCATAACTAAAAATCTCTCCACAAAGGTCATAGTGTTTCCGCTTTTCGCTTTCTCTACTACTCATTTTGTCTTGACTTTAAATACGCTTTATTTACTATTCATTATATTACTATAGTCTACCCCGCGCGGTTTAATAGTAGCTCATTTGGAGCAAGGATAGTCCAATCATGCGTACATGATATTGCTTTCCTTCTATACTACTCCCCCATTTTTTTTCCTCTCGTTAAATTCAGTGTGTATTATGTTTACTATAAAGTCTGTATAATGGGACCGAGCCATGTAACCGTTTACAAGTGATTTGAGTGACTAAATATCGAGGGGCATTTTGAAAATATAGAATAATTGTGCATAGTTGGAAGTCCTCTTTCGGAACATCTCTTTAGACTCTAAAAGGGATGTTTATCATCATTGTCGGTTGATTTACCGGTTAATGTATTAACCGTACCGGGGCGGTAGCGGTGAGGGAGGACCACTTCGGCTGTTATTCCTGTCCACCGGCCTTGTTGGGACCCACCTTACCTCACCGTGTGGGAAAGGTACATTGCCCGGTGACATTATATGGGGAAAACTCCTGTTCTTTTGTTTATTATTTCCTGTTCTTTTGTCTTTAATTCTCGACAGACTTGCACGCCGCATCTAGGTAGAACAATGGTCTCCCTATAAACAAATGGGTTTGATTTTCTCATACATGGCCACATCCTAGAGCAGATAACATTTTTCGCAGAAACGGCAGGTGTGGGCAAACATTAAGTTTAACCATATTTCCTGGTTGTTGGTGTGTTCATGGATGTTCCTCACACGGCCTGGGTAAATTTATACACAATAAACTCCTGCAAAAATACAGATATAGAAAGCTTACCATACTTATATTGACGCTGAATTTCAACGAAATTCAACCATATAACCATCATTCCTGGTTAATTAATCAAAATATATTTTTTTTATCTTATCAAACGTTGCGCAATGGAAACAGCTGTCCACAGTAAAAGGTAAATAAATTGAATGGCCGACTACATGTACAAATCTCTGGTTTGTTTCTTAACGAGGCACCATGTAAAACTTTAATCATTATATACCACACCATTTTATTTTTAACAATCCGTTTCTCCCAAAAGAGGCTCTTAATTATGAGTGTCCTTTCATATACTCACGGTCGATCGCGTGACACGTGTGAAAGCATACATGCTTCAGTAGCCATGTTAATCTCGATCAATTTAACTCATGGAATGCCTCCAGTATAGTCTGTACAGGCCAGGTTATAATAGGCTTTAATGGCACGAATGATTCCCTTTCGGGTTTGTTTTATCCCTAAGAAGATGTATGTTTTAAAACATTTAACAGACAGAGTATAATTATATATATATAAACAAATGGTGAATTTGAATAGCTCTAATATATGGCTAAATTCCTTTACGGGTAAACACTCATTTATGGACGCTTTGGTAAAATCGGTTAATTTATTCCCTGCACGTGCCATATGTCGGATCCAGGGCATTTCCCCCAGTGGACATTTCCCCCAGCGGACATTTCCCCCATGGACATTTCCCCCAGTGGGCATTTCCCCCAGTGGACATTTCCCGTTTTCATTGCGGCCTATAGCAAAATTTCGGGTGTTACCGCCATTTATTCATGTAAAAAAATCGATATCGAAATTATGGAGGCACATATGTGCTTGTTTAAACTAGCTTTTCTAGTGATACTTTACTGATAATTGATTAGTGATATTAATATTTTTAATACATGTTAATAAAATAGATGTTTCAAGGTTTAGAAATATATGAAATATGCAATTACTTCAAAAGGTGTTGAAGGTAAAAATTCACAATTTTACTCAAAATTTATTATTTCTGACCCATATACTTTCCACCGCGGTTGAAATACTTTCCACCGCGGTTGAAATAGTTTCAACCGCGGTCGAAATACTTTCCACCGCGGTTGAAATTGTTTCCACCGGGGTTGAAATAGTTTCAACCGCGGTTGAAATAATTTGTTGAAATACTTTCCACCGCGGTTGAAATAATTTGTTGAAATACTTTCCACCGCGGTTGAAATACTTTTCACCATGGTTGAAATACTTTCCACCGCGGTTGAAATACTTTTCACTGCGGTTGAAATACTTTCCCCCGCGGTTGAAATACTTTTCACTGCGGTTGAAATAGTTTCCACCGCGGTTGAAATACTTTCCACCGCGGTTGAAATACTTTCCACCGCGGTTGAAATACTTTTCACTGCGGTTGAAATAGTTTCCACCGCGGTTGAAATAGTTTCCACCGCGGTTGAAATACTTTCCACCGCGGTTGAAATACTTTCCACCGCGGTTGAAATACTTTCCACCGCGGTTGAAATACTTTTCACCGCAGTTGAAATACTTTCCACTGCGGTTGAAATACTTTCCACTGCGGTTGAAATACTTTCCACCGCGGTTGAAATACTTTTCACCGCGGTTGAAATAGTTTCAACCGCGGTTGAAATACTTTCCATCGCGGTTGAAATTGTATCCACCGCGGTTGAAATACTTTCCACCGCGGTTGAAATAGTTTCAACTGTGGTCGAAATACTTTCCACCGCGGTCGAAATAGTTTCAACCGCGGTTGAAATACTTTTCACCGCGGTTGAAATATTTTTCACCTCGGTTGAAATACTATCCACCACGGTTGAAATACTTTTCGATGTTTTTGCTAATTTTTAGTGTTTTCACATGGTTGTTCGATTTTTGCAGTCGCATGAAAATGGATAGAAGAAATTGTTAAAACCAGAAAACAACTTTATATCTCGGAAATGAATCGAAGTCAATTGCAAGAAATTACAGAAAACGCGAAAGTGAAATCTTGAAAACTAGTGAAAGGCAGATAATTGCAAAAACCAATGCATGGCCCTAACAAGCCACCGTAGCTAGTAGCGGTCTCCGGCTTATCGGGGCCTGCTGAGAGAGGTAGAATGGGAGAGTGGGTGCATGTAAAACTGAGGATTTGTCCCGAAAATATAAAAAGCGGAACACGGTCTTTACCCCTAATAATAATAGTTGCTACGCTAATGACTCACCAGCTATGACATATGAGAAAGTTAATAGTACCCACTGTCAATTAGAGACTGCTATATAAATTCTCTCACGGTAGCACATAGGGCCCCCAAGTCATCTCTCGAGTACACACTTAAATCTTATCAAACCCTACTTCGTAGGTCCTGTGACGTTAGTCACACTGCCATGTTTACTATCAAGATTGCAAAATGCTGTTATATTTGTAAGGTCTATGGAGAACTGAAGAAAATAGATTTTCTAAATTTTGGGTAGGCCTTAGGAACGAACGAAGCCATGTCAACTTGGCTAAGTAGGCTCATGTCCATCATATCTTTGTTGTTTGGCTGTTTTACAAGGTTTTAATTATAATTGACTTATGTCATATTATACAACTTCGACATGGGCAAGAAATTTTGCGCAAATATATTCTAGTATTACTGCTATAAATGGAAACAAATGCGTGTCAAGGTAAGGTTGCGAGGATGCCAGCTTTTAGTGGTCTAATCACTGAAACCTATATAGTATAGGTTTTATGTCTATATTGTTTACTTCATGTGTATGATTATTGTTTGTCTTATCTGTTTTATGTCAATGCCATTTACATGTAGTGTTTGTTTTATAAGTTTTTATGTCAATGTTTGTTTTGTAGGTTTTTATGTCATAGCTTTTGTTTATTTCATGTGTATGTACAGACTTGCACGCCGCATCTAGGTAGAACAATGGTCTCCCTATAAACAAATGGGTTTGATTTTCTCATACATGGCCACATCCTAGAGCAGATAACATTTTTCGCAGAAACGGCAGGTGTGGGCAAACATTAAGTTTAACCATATTTCCTGGTTGTTGGTGTGTTCATGGATGTTCCTCACACGGCCTGGGTAAATTTATACACAATAAACTCCTGCAAAAATACAGATATAGAAAGCTTACCATACTTATATTGACGCTGAATTTCAACGAAATTCAACCATATAACCATCATTCCTGGTTAATTAATCAAAATATATTTTTTTTATCTTATCAAACGTTGCGCAATGGAAACAGCTGTCCACAGTAAAAGGTAAATAAATTGAATGGCCGACTACATGTACAAATCTCTGGTTTGTTTCTTAACGAGGCACCATGTAAAACTTTAATCATTATATACCACACCATTTTATTTTTAACAATCCGTTTCTCCCAAAAGAGGCTCTTAATTATGAGTGTCCTTTCATATACTCACGGTCGATCGCGTGACACGTGTGAAAGCATACATGCTTCAGTAGCCATGTTAATCTCGATCAATTTAACTCATGGAATGCCTCCAGTATAGTCTGTACAGGCCAGGTTATAATAGGCTTTAATGGCACGAATGATTCCCTTTCGGGTTTGTTTTATCCCTAAGAAGATGTATGTTTTAAAACATTTAACAGACAGAGTATAATTATATATATATAAACAAATGGTGAATTTGAATAGCTCTAATATATGGCTAAATTCCTTTACGGGTAAACACTCATTTATGGACGCTTTGGTAAAATCGGTTAATTTATTCCCTGCACGTGCCATATGTCGGATCCAGGGCATTTCCCCCAGTGGACATTTCCCCCAGCGGACATTTCCCCCATGGACATTTCCCCCAGTGGGCATTTCCCCCAGTGGACATTTCCCGTTTTCATTGCGGCCTATAGCAAAATTTCGGGTGTTACCGCCATTTATTCATGTAAAAAAATCGATATCGAAATTATGGAGGCACATATGTGCTTGTTTAAACTAGCTTTTCTAGTGATACTTTACTGATAATTGATTAGTGATATTAATATTTTTAATACATGTTAATAAAATAGATGTTTCAAGGTTTAGAAATATATGAAATATGCAATTACTTCAAAAGGTGTTGAAGGTAAAAATTCACAATTTTACTCAAAATTTATTATTTCTGACCCATATACTTTCCACCGCGGTTGAAATACTTTCCACCGCGGTTGAAATAGTTTCAACCGCGGTCGAAATACTTTCCACCGCGGTTGAAATTGTTTCCACCGGGGTTGAAATAGTTTCAACCGCGGTTGAAATAATTTGTTGAAATACTTTCCACCGCGGTTGAAATAATTTGTTGAAATACTTTCCACCGCGGTTGAAATACTTTTCACCATGGTTGAAATACTTTCCACCGCGGTTGAAATACTTTTCACTGCGGTTGAAATACTTTCCCCCGCGGTTGAAATACTTTTCACTGCGGTTGAAATAGTTTCCACCGCGGTTGAAATACTTTCCACCGCGGTTGAAATACTTTCCACCGCGGTTGAAATACTTTTCACTGCGGTTGAAATAGTTTCCACCGCGGTTGAAATAGTTTCCACCGCGGTTGAAATACTTTCCACCGCGGTTGAAATACTTTCCACCGCGGTTGAAATACTTTTCACCGCAGTTGAAATACTTTCCACTGCGGTTGAAATACTTTCCACTGCGGTTGAAATACTTTCCACCGCGGTTGAAATACTTTTCACCGCGGTTGAAATAGTTTCAACCGCGGTTGAAATACTTTCCATCGCGGTTGAAATTGTATCCACCGCGGTTGAAATACTTTCCACCGCGGTTGAAATAGTTTCAACTGTGGTCGAAATACTTTCCACCGCGGTCGAAATAGTTTCAACCGCGGTTGAAATACTTTTCACCGCGGTTGAAATATTTTTCACCTCGGTTGAAATACTATCCACCACGGTTGAAATACTTTTCGATGTTTTTGCTAATTTTTAGTGTTTTCACATGGTTGTTCGATTTTTGCAGTCGCATGAAAATGGATAGAAGAAATTGTTAAAACCAGAAAACAACTTTATATCTCGGAAATGAATCGAAGTCAATTGCAAGAAATTACAGAAAACGCGAAAGTGAAATCTTGAAAACTAGTGAAAGGCAGATAATTGCAAAAACCAATGCATGGCCCTAACAAGCCACCGTAGCTAGTAGCGGTCTCCGGCTTATCGGGGCCTGCTGAGAGAGGTAGAATGGGAGAGTGGGTGCATGTAAAACTGAGGATTTGTCCCGAAAATATAAAAAGCGGAACACGGTCTTTACCCCTAATAATAATAGTTGCTACGCTAATGACTCACCAGCTATGACATATGAGAAAGTTAATAGTACCCACTGTCAATTAGAGACTGCTATATAAATTCTCTCACGGTAGCACATAGGGCCCCCAAGTCATCTCTCGAGTACACACTTAAATCTTATCAAACCCTACTTCGTAGGTCCTGTGACGTTAGTCACACTGCCATGTTTACTATCAAGATTGCAAAATGCTGTTATATTTGTAAGGTCTATGGAGAACTGAAGAAAATAGATTTTCTAAATTTTGGGTAGGCCTTAGGAACGAACGAAGCCATGTCAACTTGGCTAAGTAGGCTCATGTCCATCATATCTTTGTTGTTTGGCTGTTTTACAAGGTTTTAATTATAATTGACTTATGTCATATTATACAACTTCGACATGGGCAAGAAATTTTGCGCAAATATATTCTAGTATTACTGCTATAAATGGAAACAAATGCGTGTCAAGGTAAGGTTGCGAGGATGCCAGCTTTTAGTGGTCTAATCACTGAAACCTATATAGTATAGGTTTTATGTCTATATTGTTTACTTCATGTGTATGATTATTGTTTGTCTTATCTGTTTTATGTCAATGCCATTTACATGTAGTGTTTGTTTTATAAGTTTTTATGTCAATGTTTGTTTTGTAGGTTTTTATGTCATAGCTTTTGTTTATTTCATGTGTATGTATATTGTTTATCTGTTTTTATGTCATATACATGTAGTGTTTTTTCATTGTCTTTTATGTCAATGTTTGTCTAGTAGGTTTTTATGTCATAGTTCATAGTTCATAGTTCATAAATCCCTCCTGTGTGTAGGAATTACAAGCGTCTAGTCCGTCATTCATAATCCAGCCGTCGTCCATTAGAGAATATCCGCGTCCATAATCCAAAGACCTATTCCATTTCCATATAACAGTATTAGCACCAAATTCAAAAAGACAAAAGTATACATAAACATAGGCTTGTTTCCTGCAAGAGAGAAGCGGTCAAATAGGAGTACATAAGAATTCACAGTCAAGCAAAGGTAAGTTGCAGTTAAAGGGAGTGATGACATTTGATTGTTCAAGTAGCACGCTCCAGAGTAGAAACCTCACATTGAGTTCAGAAGTTCAGTCCTTCGATGATGCAGGGTGTAGACATATTGTCTTTGTGATTTTTATGTCATAGTATCTGTTTTACATGTCAAAGTGTTTGTTTTATCTGTTTTTATGTCATAGCGTTGTCCTACCTGTTTTTTTATGTCTGTGAGCATAGTATAGGTCTTATTTGGGTAATGTCTGTTTTATGTTTAATGCCATAGTATTGTAAATGTCCTATGTCTTAATGATAGTTTCTGTATGCATCATATATGGAAATAAAGTATTATTATTATTATGGAAACGGTGCGCTTCAACGCAAGGGAGACTATACCACTGGTAATATGTTTGGTGGAGATTATCAGTAGTCTCCCTTGCAGTACTCTCCTGCTCGTGTAAGGGGCGGGTTTTCTCAGAAAATGAAAGTTGTTCGTGGAAGGTAACCCGGATTTGTTCCAGGTCCTGTTCGAGATTCACAGTGATCTGATGATTTCAAATATTTAGGTATTGTATGTTCACACAATGGTCTTTCCAACAAGGTAAGAGTGGATTGTTCGCCGCATTGCAACCGCAATTTCAATTTGTCGCGGTTGCACAGAATTTCTCGAGTCGGCGCAGGCCTAGCTCGGGTATAGCCTTGTTCCATACTACGTGAGAACAACGCTACGGCTGCAAGCCAGTCACCAGATCGAGTTGTTGGGAAATTGCCGTACGGGCAATATTTGCCAGACCAATTGACCATAACCAATAAAATAATTCGATCCTATGTCCACTTACCTTTCATAAAAATCCTTGTTTATGAGTGACCGTCTGTTTTTAGCTTGGCAAGAGATCGAAACTCGGACGAGGGGGTTATACTGTCCATGTAAAACTTTTCGATGTAAAGATGGCGGCGATGTGGACAGTTTTACCCCCCTCGTCCGAGTTTCGATCTCTTGCCAAGCTAAAAACGGACGGTCACTCATAAACAAGGATTTTTATGAAAGGTAAGTGGACATAGAATCGAATTATTTTATTGGTTATGGTCAATTGGTTCGGTAAATATTGCCCGTACGGCAATTTCCCAACAACTCGATCTGGTGACTGGCTTGCAGCCGTAGCGTTGTTCTCACGTAGTATGGAACAAGGCTACACCGGAGCTAGCGCAGGCCAATCTCTCTTCAACTTGCAAGTTGCATGGAGAAGGAAGTTTATTGAAGGTTCTAGATCTATTTATCAAGATGAGCTGCTATCGTAGCCCACTTCAGTCGTGTGCACAGTCTATCTTCTCAAGGTTCAACAAGGTTCCCCAGTACAATACATGTACATCAGTTAGTGCGGCAGTAAGGGATCACTTTTTTGCATTGCCATTGGAGTTTCCATGCCCTGTTAGTCTCATTTTTTAGGATAAAATACCCTCTTTAATAGTGTTCTAAGTCAACAGGGTTCAAAATCTTACTCCGTCCTGAGTGGCGAGGTCCTGTATGGCGAGCTCGCCACTGGGGACGGACTTTGTTCTCCCCGACTCAGGCAGTCATAAGGCGAAGCATGGCCTCGCCATACAGGACTGCTCTACCACAGTGCTAGACCGATCTTTGTTTAGGGAATCCAGAGCGTCATAATGAATAAACATATGCAAAAAAAATAAATAAATGCTATGATTCATGAACCATATTCTCTTTCATATCGGGCCGTACACGGTACTATTTTATGGAAATTCCGCCGGTTTGAGATATGAAAATGCCGCCGGTTTGAGATGTACGTACATTGCACATAGACCTGCATAAAATATAATGTTACCGGTAGCTCATATGGATTTGAGTCTTTGTAATTTGCCCGCAAACACGTTTGTTATTATTATTGTTTCAATTTCATCACCCATATAGCAGTACAGGACCCCGTTCACATTTTCCGACCCACGTATGGATATAAATTCCCACCTCCGCCTCCGGTAAATTTAGAATTTGCTATTTACGCAATGGGGAATTTTTCCTCTGGCCATGCATTCTTGTCATTTCTAATAATCCGTCACAATGTATTAAAATCCACAACCCAACAAACTCTTACTGCTAATCAACCTGTAACCATCTCGGCCATCTATACGCGGTAAGATCTTATGGATGGCGAAGTGTATGCAAATGACTGCTAATATTTGAAAGATCATTGGGTGGAATATGGGGCAATGCTATACTCCCGGAGAATAACTGAACAAGATGCCACATTTATTCAATCCATTCAGCCAGGAATACTCATAGAATTATTCAAGTTGCTTTCATAACAGTCACACGTGGAATGGCTGAATAGTAAAATACATGATCTGTAAATGATAGCCACAACAGATATCTAGGAATTAGGGAACAATTGAACCGGTTCAAATTTTGAAGACATTAATTACATTGTTCTTAGAATATAATACTTCCAATCAGGCTTTTCTCTAAATAATGTTGTTAAGATAATTACTTTCGATTTGATATCTGATATAAAATTTGATGCACAAGCATAGATGGAAAACGTCTGTAGATAAACTTTTGTTACATAGCTTTAAAAAAAAAGTGTCAAACACGAAGAAGTGGCATGCCGACTCAAACCACATGATCCAAGGGAGATAATTTTGCAATGCCCCTCAGACTGCGAAATCACCTGTTATTTATTCATGCAACGTTTGCCAAATGTATCCATAGTCTTGTGCTGATATAATCTGTCTCCAGTTATAATCCTATTGTAGATTATATGTAAACAGTCTCCAGTTTATAATCCTATCATAGATTATATGGAGTTGTTATACAACTACAAGCCATATAACAAAGACGTCCTCAGTGGCGAGGTCCTCCGTGGCGAGCTCGCCACCCAGGACGGTAAGATTTTGAACCCGTATCTTCTAAGTTGACATAACTGAGTTTTATAGTTCCCATGAAAATAGCATTTGCCGGCATAGAGGACCGAATAAGATTGTAATGGATCAATATATTAGTAGCGAATTACATAATCTAGTGCTGGTTTTCAGTGTTACAAAACTAATTTATTCCAGGGTAAGGGTATAGTCTCAACATAGTCTCCCTCGGTACAAATGTTAAAGTATCTCGAATCTTATGCATTAATACTATAATTATTGACATTTTCAACCCAATAAATGAGACAAACGCATAAAATGGTTTAGCATCTTGACTATCTCCTCTTATAAGAGCACACTAAAATGCCTGGGCAAATGCAGTTGATCCATAACTACCACTTTTACCATCGAAAATCAGTCACAATTACGACAGTTAGGTTACTTCAAATGTTGAAATCTTTCAGTGGATAATCGTTAGGTTCATAATGTAACAAATATTAATATCACAACAGATAGTCTGAGTCATCAACCGTCGTCGGGCCTAACTATACCACATCGAACAAGAAGTTTCATTTTCGAACTTGACAATGTCGCTTGGCGGTCTACCAGGAGCGCTATGGTGGCTGAAATTTTGAAAAAATGACGATGTTGCCAAGTTTTGTTCAGGCAATTCAAAACAAATAGAAGTCAAGAAACATAAGCAGAGGTTGAATTTATACATGTAGATGAATCATTTGCCCTATTACATGTTATATCTGGTCAAAAAGTTGACTGAAAAAAATGTGTGAGGTGACCTACCATCATGGTTGGTTGCACACGTGAGAAAATGCCAGAGGTCTAGGGCTGTAAAGAAGCCTCAGCGGTGCTATTTTACACCCTCTGTCTCCTAGTCTCCGGCATTAACTGTCATGTTAGTTAATAATTCTGATTTGGCTTACTGACGGAAATTTTTGCCAATTTCTCATTTTCAGCAACTTTTAAACAAAGTCAGTAACACTATTTCATATTTATATATGAATCATCTTTAATAGATTGCTGGATTTCCAATGGTATAAAATTTTTATCTACCTGTGAAGCACTCATATATAACCAAAAGCTTGTTATCGCACACTCCACCAAACATTACCGAGAATCCACTCAAACTGACCAGAACCTAAAACATCATTGGTTTAATTTTCCCATCTTGGGTATATGTTTCGTGATTCTAATATAATTTAAAGATTCGAAATGCAAAAAAAAATTAATATATAATAAAACACGGGTTAATAATTTGGAAATGTAAACTTTTCACATAGACTATGTATATATTTCCCACATTGGTCGATTGTAAGTTCATTTAAATAATTAAAGGCTTGTTGAATCGAGTGTTGTTGTTGTTATGTACAGTGTATTTTGGAAAATGCTGAAGCTTATGCCTGAGGATAACGTTAGTGCAGTGCAATTAGTTCCTGGACCTCTGTAAATGTTGAATACTGAGAGCGCAAGTATGACGCACAATAAGAAAGTAAAAACGTTACATTAGGCTGTGTCACTTTGGTCTGTGTAAACTATACTTAATATGGAATAAAGTCCTGTAATACAGAAATAGAAAGGTACATGTAAATAAAGATTAATTTGAAAAACTGAATAAAATTCATGGTCAAGTGCACTGTAAAAACGGCCAATTTCAGGGAGTAAATGTTCAACCTGTTATCAGTTCAACGTTGAACCAATTTTTAATGACAGTAAACGTTTACCTGGAATCTGGTTGAACGTTTTCAGTTCGAATTCAAGCATATATGGATACTTGCATGGAGGTAAACGTTGAACCTGTTATTGGTTCTTCTTTCAACCTATAACTGGTTCTACGTATAACCACATGATACTAGCTTGGGCGTAAACGTTGAACCTATTATTGGTTCTACGTTCAACCTATAACTGGTTATACGTTCAATCACATGAAACTCCGTGCATGGTAAAACGACACCAACATGACCGAAACAATGGGATATGAATGTCTGAGAACAGGGAGTAATTTTCTTATTAATATTAAGTTAAATTCTGCAGACTTTTCCAAATAAACCATGTGGTTATGCTTAAAACTGAATGTCCAAGTCGTTAATAACGCGTGTCGATTTGGGAAACTTCGCTGTTATGCACTTATTTTGATGGCATATTACTATTTTCGCTCATAAAATAGCCTATCAACAGTCAGAAACAATCATAGAAGTTATAAAAAATGAAAGACGTATTACTGTTGTGTGGGTCAAAATTATTCTCGACCGAGTATACGTTCAACTGTTTTTCGGTTCAACGTATTTCCCGCCCTCGTTATTGTTTTTCCCGCGGTGGTCGTCCAAAGAACCACTTTTTGGTTCAACGTTCAACTGGACTATGGTTCAACTGGTCATCGGTTATCGTCCTTCGTTTTATGAAGCGCCACCTACTGGATTGCAGTGTGAGGAGGAGAGAGAACGTGTGGTGTTGTTGGCAGCTTAACAATGAACATTACTCGTCCCGTTACATCTGTTTTCTGGTAAGTAATATGGACAAACAATTGTTTGAACTGAATACGTTACGCACAGATATCTCGTCCCCGTTGCTTTCGCTTTATGTTTTGAAATCGAAGCTGTGTCGAAAACTGGGCTATGCTTCATTGTTCATTCTCCGTTCATTTATTCATTGCGTGAAAGAATTTTGCTGTCTGTTGTCTGTTTTAATATGTCATTGATATAATTTACTGTTACCACTTGGCGGTATTTTGCAATTTCCAATCACTTATTACATTTAGCATGTCGTTTTTCCATACCAGTTGTGGATGAGGGCAATCTAAGGCCCTTACAGGCTATATAATTTCCTATGTATTTTCAAAAAAGAATTAATTAAACTGTCACTATATCTGCATAGGTCAACAGCTATATACATATGGATACCAGTAATTATCAGCCGCGTTGTCCACAAAAATACTTGCAATACGCTTTGTGGCTTGTTGAACTCTAAGGTCCTTGCAAACTAATATGCATTAATCTCCTATTCCAAATGTTATAATCCTATAATAATTCAAAACATCTATTAACATTCAGTCACCCCTCAATTTTGCCTGAAATTCTAATCAGTCCAATGAATTTATAATAGTTACATAATGTCGTAAGACTATATCAAATGTTGGCAACATTTTGTGTCCAATGGGGTAATATCATGTCAACATTGTGTAACTGTTTATCCAGTGATCAAGTGAGAAGTGTGAGAAGTCCAGCTGCCCTAGTGCCTGATCGACGAAGAAGTCATTTTGATGTTTATGAAATACACCATGATGGATGACAAGTAGTACCGGTAAGTGAATACATTACAAGGACACAATCAAAGGAAATTTGAGAAGTCATTGATAAGACTTGATAAATGATACATCATAACTGTACCATGTATTACCACATAACCCCCCACCCCCAGCATGCCCACTACATAACCCCTCCCCCCCACCATGCCCACTACACACACATCCAGTTAGGGGGGAGGGGGGTGTCAAGAGGCAAATGGATGAGATTTACAAACATGCAACATAGGGTGGTAGCTACCAAATTAGTATACTATAATATCCATGTTAGTAATTATGATTTTTTTCCAATCCAGATAAGGGGGCATGGTGGTAAAGTGTGTGTGTGGGGGAGGAAGGGGGGTGGGGGGTGTTGAAAATATATACTATTTTTATGTGGCAAGACCATGTGGGATTGATTTCATGAGATATTCCCGAGGCAGGGTGGTGGCATGAGAAATTGCCAGGGGTTGCGAGGGGCCGAGTGAGTGAGTGCTTGTCATGAAAATCGGGATATTTCCCCCAACCTTTATGAATAAATTAGTTATATTAGATCTTACTCCATTTAATATTTTCTCCTACAGAAAGTGTAACAGGGAGAAGGTCAGAAAGAAGCCATTTGTTTGAGTCTGACTGTTGGAGGAAGATGAAGGAGGCGACAGTGTATATGGCTCCCACAGAGTGAACATCATCATCTTGTAATGGATTTTATCACGATTGAAGATGTAAGGAATAATGTGTCATTTTCAATGCTAATAATCAGATATATGATGCTCACAAGTGATTTTCGCAAGTGACAAGTAAAAAGAAAACTGACTTGTCGCCTGCTACAACAAAGCCATAAAGTGCCGTTTTTATTTGTAACAGATATATACTTCGCCTAACAAAACAATGTGTGTAGCATAGTTTCCGCAGGCCTCGAAGTTGATAAAATTTATGTGATTTCATGGCCCGTATGACCGATGTCGTTGTTGTGACTGTCGTTTTGAAAACCGCTCTCCTGTGCGCGAAGATAGAAAATAACCATGGGACAAGTCGAGTGATTATGGTACGCACGATTTCATTAGTCTAATAACTCCATCCAGCCAATCAGCGTAGCTGATAGAATCTGAATGCAGCCTAGCGATAACACGTTTGGTCATGGTGGTTCGGTCATTTTGGTTGAATAGAGCGTTAGTGGCAACTATTCTTCGACAGTAATATGGATCGTTTTCTGAAACGTCGGAATGAAATCCCAGTCACAAGAAGGCAGAACAATCAAGAATTTCTTGCCAAAATTATCCGTCGAAAGAGTGACTCACATGATATTGAAAACATTCTTTCCCTTGTAAAAATACTGGTTCTACTGTCTGTCACAGATAATATATCCGGCGGTATTTCGGAGACAATTGATCGGGGGATATTGAAACTTCACACAGGAAATAAAATAAAAAGTGCTAATTTTATTCCAAAGTATCAAGAAAATCCTTCCAGTAGTTCTCAACAAATCGCGAAAACAGCAATTAGATGGGAGATTTGTAGGTTATTTTTTGACGCCATGACACCAAGTCTGCATGTTATATAACATTGGCAGGTCAATGTCATCGTAGCCCCAAAATAACATGGTAGGTATTGGTGATTTTCGTCAATTCCCAGATTAATTACATATGGGGGAATTTTTTTTTTAAGTTTATATACTGTGTGAAGTTTTAAAGCTGTACGATAAATTTTCTGTGTATTGCAAAACTCGGGGACAAATTACAAAAATCGGCAGACGACGCTGATTATCCTAATTACTTTCCTTCACCTAAGCCAATCAAAATGGTAATTTGTCTGTATACATGGTGTAGTCTGTCTGTCTGTGTATTCTACTACCCAAATAAATACACTAAAAGAATAACAGAACAAAGTCTGAATCTAATTGGTTGTTCTATTTCATGAAAAATTAGAACACGGTTATATAAGGAAGTCAAAACTTGGTAATATTTTGAGACAACTACTGTCAACAAGGTGACAAGTAAAAAAAATAGTCCCTTGTCACCTGGGACAAGTAAAGTTTTACAAACATTTCAACCCCTGTAGAATGGTACTTACAAATGTAAGCTTATATTGACAGGATAGTGAAGACAAATTATATTGCACAATTCTTTATTTGTTTAATAGGACCAACTGCTTGCAAGAAAGATCAGAGACACGTCACAGTGCGGATCATTACATTACAGGGTTTCGGATGATACATTACAGGGTTTCGGGTCATGGTGGAAGTGTGTGCATTATTTCATAACTTGGACTATGTGAAATAATTGGTCTCTGACATGCCTGCATCACAAGATAATGGCTACCGGTATCATTGGATGTGACAGAAAAGATGAAATGGTAATGTGATACAACAAATATTCAGGCTAAAGCTGTGGTACCATATTACATATACAATGTAGAAGAGGAACAAAATGGAACTGTGTTGAATCTTCACCATTCCTGAACACCCTTACAAAAAAATCAACCACAATGGCCGGCATACTACTGGTGATAGAAAAGTGACACCATCGTACATGTCGTATGCAAACAAAGTCTCATTACTGTGATAGAATGATGAACAATGTGGATATACCTGTAGCCCTCTCATCTGTTGAAGCAGATGGCCCAACATAACACTCTGCAGCTACATGTAGATGAGAAGACAAGGGTGTTGTTTACTATGAATTAACTGTGATGTTGAATACAAGAAAACAATGCAACACTCGATATATCACAAATCATCGATACATGACGAATAATTGACTTCAGATACAAAAGTCAATGTCTGACCACCATTACATGTACTCTGTACAGGAAGGTGGATATAAATTTTTATTTACCATATTATGACTCTGTATGTCCCAGATCATTAATACATTGTGTAATATAATTTGACTCGGGTACATAAGTCACTGTGTGAATTCTGACCACTTATACTCTTTGTAGGAAGGTCTTACACACTTCAACTGTGTATTTAGGTCCCATAACTAAACTTTGATAAAATGCAATTAGCTAGCTCACTCAAACTAAACTGTGATAATGTGCAATTAACTGGCTCTCTCAAATACCCCTGATCAGTGATAGGTTGGACACACATAAACTATGTAAGTATGTCCCATTACTAAACTGTGATAAAATGCAATTAAATAATTCTCTCAATCATCCCAGATCAGTGATGTTAAATACATGTACTCGGAATACATAGGTCGCTGTGTGAAGTCCGATCACCTATACTCTGTGTAGGAAGGTTGGACACACATAAACTATGTATATAGGCCCCAACTAATATGTGATAAAATGCAATTAACTAGCTCACTCAAATCAGTGATATAACATGTACTCAGAATACATAGGTCGCTGTGTGAAGTCCGATCACCTATACTATGTGTAGGAAGGTTGGACACACATAAACTATGTATGTAGGTCCCATAACTAATCTGTGATAAAATGCAATTAACTAGCTCACTCAAATCAGTGATATTACATGTACTCAGAATACATAGGTCGCTGTGTGAAGTCCGATCACCTATACTATGTGTAGGAAGGTTGGACACACATAAACTATGTATGTAGGTCCCATAACTAATCTGTGATAAAATGCAATTAACTAGCTCACTCAAATCAGTGATATAACATGTACTCAGAATACATAGGTCGCTGTGTGAAGTCCGATCACCTATACTATGTGTAGGAAGGTTGGACACACATAAACTATGTATGTAGGTCCCATAACTAATCTGATAAAATGCAGTTAACTATCTCACTCAAATATCCCAGATCAGTGATATTACAATACATGTACTCGGAATACATAGGTCGCTGTGTGAAGTCCGATCACCTGTACTCTGTGTAGGAAGGTTGGACACACATAAACTATGTATATAGGTCCCAACTAATATGTAATAAAATGCAATTAACTAGCTCACTCAAATCATTGATATTACATTTACTAAGAATACATAGGTCGCTGTGTGAAGTCCGATCACCTATACTATGTGTAGGAAGGTTGGACACACATAAACTATGTATGTAGGTCCCATAACTAATCTGTGATAAAATGCAATTAACTAGCTCACTCAAATCAGTGATATAACATGTACTCAGAATACATAGGTCGCTGTGTGAAGTCCGATCACCTATACTATGTGTAGGAAGGTTGGACACACATAAACTATGTATGTAGGTCCCATAACTAATCTGTGATAAAATGCAATTAACTAGCTCACTCAAATCAGTGATATAACATGTACTCAGAATACATAGGTCGCTGTGTGAAGTCTGATCACCTATACTATGTGTAGGAAGGTTGGACACACATAAACTATGTATGTAGGTCCCAAAACTAAACTGTGATAAAATGCAATTAACTTGCTCACTCAAATATTTCAGATCAGTGATATTAACAGACAATTATGCCATATGTATACAGTAATATTTCATCATACAGCAGTAAGCTAAAAAAAAGTTAATAATAATCATGATAATCATTTTGCATCTTGAAGTTTTCATTCCTTAGATGAGGAGTGTTATGAGTCTAACATCAGTTGAAAAGGAGGCATCAAACTTATTGTAGGTGGTACCATCTTGGATGTTACTAAACCTTCCCAGACTCCCTTCCCCATTATTGTAACCCCTGTTACTTGTGGTTTCTGTGATTCATGAATTGGTAGAATTCAATGTTTACATATTAGCTTTTCATATCTTTAGTTGTTCATTTGATTGCAAACAGTCTAGTGTTTATTTAGAGCATTCATAAAGTTAGACCGCGGTTCACAGTTCCTTATTCGTCATCCAGCGACTCATAGCCGCACCCCAAGCAGCGCCCCCTGGCGTCAGATTTGGGATACAAATATGCAAAGATATCGATACCACATGAACTCTTGTATATAGATGAAGCTAGGTATTCGTATTGTTAGAAATCAGATCTGTTATTAGATTATATCCGAATATGATTTAAATATATTAATTTTATTTCAATTAGTGTGTATTTGTTGATGTATGTTCTGAAATATCCTTCACTTTCTTACAGGTTGATATACTTTTCACTGATGACTGCAAGAAATAACACTGGGATGTAACTTGGTTGCTCATATGGTTCCGATGTATTTGCAAGAATTTAGAATTTAACTAAATCTGCAAATACATGTACAATTTGCACCACAACAATCCGGTGCAGATTTCATTTAAATCTGCATCTGGATGAACGTTAAACCTTGATGTGGTTGTACGTTTAACCTTGATGTGGTTGTACGTTGAACTTATTTCTGAGAAAACATTGAACCTGAATCTGGTTATAGGTTGAACCAGTAATTGGTTATAGGTAACACCAAATTTTGGTTAAGGGTTTTCCATGGTTAAACGTTGAACCAGAAACGGGTTCAACGTTTACCTTTCAGTTCAACGTTACACCTTTTCGTGGTTGAACGTTTAACCTCATTTCAGTTCAACGTTAAACCTTGATGTGGTTGTACGTTTAACCTTGATGTGGTTGTACATTGAACCTATTTCTGAGAAAACATTGAACCTGAATCTGGTTATACGTTGAACCAGTAATTGGTTATAGGTAACACCAAATTTTGGTTCAGGGTTTTCCATGGTTAAACGTTGAACCAGAAACTGGTTCAACCTTTACCTTTCAGTTCAATGTTACACCTTTTCGTGGTTGTACGTTTAACCTCATTTCAGTTCAACGTTGAAATTTGCTTGGTGCTACGTTGAACCAGTTTATGGTTGCAACCGAGTTACATCCACTTTATGGTTGAACGTTTACTCAGCGTTTTTACAGTGTGTATAGCTAGAAATTAATCGCCCAATATGTGTATGGTAACTTTTCTATTTCTGTATTTTACAGGACTTATTGTGTAAGCTTATATAATTTACACTGACCAATTTAAGTGACATGGACATATGTTTTTCACTTCAGTGTCGTGTGTCATGCTGGCACACTGCGTATATAACATTTATTCAATTTCAGTATGAAGTAATTCCACTGCACCTCAAATGTCATTCAGGCATCATGCTTTTCAGCATTTTCCAACATACACTGTAATAACAACACTCGGTTCAGGAGAGAGCTACCTGATTACTTCCACTTAATTTTGCCATGGTGTGCTGCAATCGGTGACATAATCTAAGCTAATTACCTCATTACTCAGATATAATTTCACAGAATATTATATCTGACATCAAATCTATATAAATCCCGTGTAAATTTCATCTGTTAGCCAATCAGCCGGCTAGCTGTGTGAAATAAATGCCCCTTTTAATTACAAACAGGAGTACGGGACCAAATTTGTAAACACAAAACAGAAAAAGTATCCAAATAAGGCATCATATCTAGACATTGTGCCTAATTTCAAAGAATTTATTACTGCCAAAAAGTCAGCTTTTGTCAGATGGTAGAAAATATCAAAAGACTGACCCTCGGTAAGTTTTTCGTCTCCATGAACTAAACTTCAATCAATGCCAAATTGTTTGTTGTCATTGGCTTATTTAGGGAATCTCGAAGAATATTGGCAAAAAATTTGCATGAATATTTCATAGCGTTACATCTAGATGGTATTTCCTTGATTTATCATCTTGGTCGACCTAGTTTGTAATTATCCGTACCCTGCATACGAAATACACATACATGTAATTACCGTGGATTAATTGGGGTGACCATTTATGATGTCATTCCCATCAATCAAGTACAGTGCATGATTTTAGGGTCTCTGCTTCAATTTAGGGGAGTCTGGTCAAATGGCCAGAATCAGCCCCATTGCCAACTTTCCAGGACCAGGAAGAGAACAAACATCATTTGGTGGGTTAGAGGATGAAGTGATATTTACAGTGTTCCCACGCGGTCGGGAGAACCGGGAGAAGTCGGGGGGGAAATGCAAAAAACTGTTCACGGCCTTGAAAAGTACTTGAATTTCATTAGCATCCATCCATAATTCATGCATTCCAAAATTTCACTTTAGTCTCCGGGCACTTGTCCTGCTTGAAAGATTTATTTTTGTCGAAAACCAAAATCTCTGGAAGTGTGGATGTCGTGGCCATCGCAAATGGATGGCCTTGCTCAAAATACACATAAACTGGTTTAGTAAAATGCATATTTCGTCAGCACTTTTGCAGAGTTAGTTACTGCATGTCAAGAAGTTGACTTCCGGTATTGTATTTGAGGTCTCCTCATGGGTTCGTCCGTTTGTGTGAAGCGTGTACCTGCCATTCACTTCATATTAAAGTCACTACAGTCTGATAAAACTTGTGTTGGTACTTGTAATCTTCACTGGTAACGATAATTTATACGAAATATCTCCTCCAAACAGCTCGCAAATTGTGTGGTTTACGGTTTCCAGGGGCAACATTTTAAAGGGGGATAACTCCGCTCTTTATTCTACAAAAGTTGTCTCCCTTGATATTTTTTCCTAGCTTTGTTCTCTTATCAGTTCTAATATTTTTTTAACTTGTTCAAACTATATAAAGATGAACAATTATTATGAAATTAATATGAGGGATCCTCCAATCAAGATTTCCAGAACTAGAACACTTTTCAGACATTTCATTTAATTTCTTTTTCATGGAATGAAAGAAAACATGAATTTATTTTCAAATAAAAAAGTTTATCCATTGAGTCTGGAAAAAGACTTCATAGGTCTTGAAAAGGTATGGAAAAGGTCTGAAATTCAGAAATCCCCAAGGTGTGGGAACCCTGTATTTATAGTACCAATTGTCAGTGACTGTACCCATTGGTTTTATGAGTTGATTTAAAGATTAACGAGTGCGATAGTATGGGATCATCCCCTTGTGAAGGCTCAGGCTATTGCATCACAGCCTATAATAGCTGTTTTACTGCAGTAAACACGGAAGAATTTCTATTCTACTATACTGCAAATGGCAGAATGTGGAGAATTTTCGTGAAAAGGAACTGGATTAACACCGCGGCCCTATAGCTGACAAATAATGCTTTGGCCCGCCAATTAAACGAAGCAAGCAACACCTGCAAGTCGCATGCCTGAAATTGACACCGGTAGGTCAGTCCATATCATGACAGCTATAGGGGCATGCTAAAATGCAATTATCATTAAATTCTTATCTCTAAAAGTTGACACCAACAACTTTGAATGATTTCCGGGGAAAAAACCCTTTCTTTCTCCAAACTTTAATTGGCTTCAAGATATATACGGCAAGATGCACAAGAAGATATAGACAGACGATAAATTTTTATATTCATTTCAATCCTATTACCCCTCTGGGTGAGTTCAACTGGGCATCAAAGAAAATTATGACGTCATCTAATCCACACCGAATCGGTTGTAAGGTACATGTAACTAATGTAATTAGATGACACCTGGGCTTCGTTCTGTATAATATACTATATGTAATAATGTTATTTGGTAAAACGTGGGCATGGTGGGGGTGTAGTAGAATTTAAAACAACTGACGTTCATAGTTTTTAGAAAAGTATTGTTTTATGTAGTCTACTGTACATAGTGGATCAGAGTTAGACAGTAACAGATCATTTTCTACAGAAGCGGATGACATGTAAGCTTATAAAATGATTGTATTCTGAAATTTGGGTCAACTCACACAGTCCCCATATGTATGAATCTTATACGAGCCATAATAGCTTGTATTCACCTGGAATTTTGATCCTTTTCAACCTGATAGACAAGACACGCTCATCAAGTGCTCAAATAACTTGGTACCCTATATCTACCCTCATTTGGCACACTGCCTTGTTAATGAATCTCCAAACTTGAAAATAAATTCAATTCTGGTAAAATATTAATTTGGTGCCGGGTTAGACAATACAGGTCATGAAGATTGGTCAAAATTATCCCCAAAGACATCTCTCACCCACAGGATTATCTCCCCTGAAATAGGGTTGACGAGCTCCGCTTTCTCCATGACTGTACAACTTCAGACGTCAGTTACCGGTACCCAGGATGGGAGAACTGACGATTGAAATTCCATGCTGGTCATTGGGTGGCTTTAAGCAGGACATGACAAAAGCAGTGGATATATAATTGAATTCCAATACATGTAGCTTGATCAAATTATTGGAGACCACCATACATGCAATACGTGAAAATCAAAATAATATTAAATAATAATAATAATAATTTTATTTCAGACTGATAGTCCACAGCATTACTGGTACATAAAGAACAGTGAGAACAGGTAGAATATAGTGTAATTAATGTAGAATCTGAAGCCAGGTCTATAGCGAATTTACATAAGACATTTGCAGACAAGTAAGCAGTATATTATCAGAGCTATACAAGCGATTCTTGAAGCCATAGACCGACTTGCGTATAAGTTCCCCAAATGAGGGAATATTCCAAAACATAAAACTAGCACTACAATCGCGTCTATAACACATCAACCAGTGGAATGAATTATTGTACGTTACTCAGATACTATTTATGGTCTTCTTATTGTGCAAACACCATAGCTGACAACAGTAAATCTTGCAACAATAAGCACGAAATAAGCATTTTTTGACAAACTCAGTACATGCATGAAATTTTGTGAGGAGGACATATATATATTAGCTCTAATGCACAGTTTGCATTTCTGGGCATCAATATATTTGTTGTCAGAGAGATTATCAGTGATGATATGACCAAGATACATGTAGGTAAACTAATGAACAAAATTGAGTTGAATTCCACTTACGTGTAACGAAATAAATATGAAACCACTTTTTCGGGCTCGAAGCTCAAATCCGTCTAACTTAGGCTTGATCAAATGCCCAGCTTTCAGGGGGGAAAAAACCGGACAAATTCATACCCTCTTGGAGTGATTCTACTTTTGTTCTTGTTTATTTTACAGTGTGAAGTCCATGGGTCAACGTTGTTGTGGCTCCACCATGACATCTTCAAATGACCAGAGTCGGTCAGCAGGACTGGTCATTAACCTGTACTCACAAGATAGCTCTTTTTCTCTTAACGAGGACAGAAAAATCACTGTTGAAGATGTATGCAAACTTGTCGCACAGCATATTGGGATTCGTTCAATGCCTTTCCTCCTCTTTGGGCTCGTGGACAGCTCGTACAGAATTTGGCTGAGTCCACATAAGATTATCAACCCATCTCACTATAAAGGGGAGATATTCTACTTCAGGATGAGGTACAGGATCCCTACCAAGAAATTTCAGTATCTGGTGAAAAAAGAACCGAAGACAGTGGAATATATTTTCCATCAGTGCCGTGCCGATTTACTCACAGAACGGACAGAAAGTATATACAAGAAGACCATCGATCCCAAACAGTGTTTAGGATTAGGTGTTTTGGAGCGACTGTGTTATGCCCGGCAAAACAACATCGAAGACCCGAGCCAAATGAAGACAGAAACATTCAAGAAATGTGTCCCGAAGTCATGCATACCAAGTTCGAGAAACCCTGTTATTTCTGTGGTGGAAGTCAGACGATTCATCAACATTTTTTCGGCTAAACTGAGGGATTTAGACCGAGAGAACCAACGGGTATCCAAGGAGAGTCTCTGGCTTCGTTTCATCAATGCCCTGTACCAGTACGTGCCATACTATCTGGTGGAAACCTTTGATGTCTGCAGGGTCTCCCACGAGTCGCAGCATAAGGAGGAACTAAAAATTGCTGTCCACCCAGACTTCGTAAGTTCTTTGGGATCACAAAGTAATTTTAATATCAAGACTCAATATTTGAGATGATCATGAACACTAACTTTGACATAAACTCATCAGTTGTTCCATGTTATTGACAAATAAGTGATCATTCTCACGAGGTTGATAATTGTATTTAATATGCCATAAACTTTTATGGGATGTATTATATTACATGTTTGTATCATGATTATGGCGTCGCCCATCCGTCGGGGTTGGTTAACTTTCTAGAATGTTCTAGAATTTTCTCTCAATGTCACCATGCAAAGATGTGCATGTGATTATTGCTGAGCCCATCCTTTACATGCAGCTGCACATGGAAACTCACATAGTTGTCATAATGTCTGTTTGCATGTCTGTGTATAGGCCTATACATGCACATCCCTGTTTCCGGACAGCTCTGAGGTCAAAGTTAAACTTTTTGGACTATTTTCTGTCCTGTCAGGTTAAATTTGTTAGTTGAATGTTAATATCGGGGCCACACCCTCATCTCACATGACACCATCGGCAGGCCTCAATTTAAGGTGGTAACCTGTTTTCAGGTTGCCTGGAGGTTGCCATATGAAAAATAGTGGTAACCTATTTTCAGGTCCCCATAATTGTGACTAATAATATGACAATAGGTTAATAATTATGCAATATTAGGTCGCCATAGGTTACCAGTGTAGATTTCATGGTAACCTGTTGAGAGGTTACCATCTGCACTCCTTAAATTGAGGCTTGGATCGGGGAGCTTGCACTGTGCGATACTTACTGTTCGCCATCTATTTCTCCCGGGAACATGTCCTCACTGCATGGGAACTGAGCCCTGCCACCATCTACCCTACCCCATATCCCATAATATATTCAGGGAGCTTACATCAAGCTGCACTTATTGAAGCCATGCACTAGCTTCCCCGGAAGAACGTCCCCATCCTAGGGAACTAAGCCCCCCCCCCCCCAATTGCCACTGGATGTCTCTTTTTATCCCATCGGCATATATGCCGGATGGGATCATGTCGTCACACTGTCTGGCTGGATGGCTGGCTGGCTGGATGAACGACGTGACCGCTCTAAAAGGTGAACCGTTGAAGCTGGAGACTTCAAATTTGGTATACTACATTGTTGGGTGGTAGAGCACAAGCCTATTGAAATGGGGCGCATTTAGTTGATTTTTGTGGTTTCCATGGCAATGTAACGAAAAAATATCCATATAACGACGTGACCGCTCTAAAAGGTGAACCGTTGCAGCTGGAGACTTCAAATTTGGTATACTGCATTGTTGTGTGGTAAAGCACAAGCCTATTGAAATTGGGGACATTTTTATACGCCCGCCAAAAAGGCGGACGTATTATGTGATGGCGGTTTCCGTCCGTCTGTCCGTCCGTCTGTCCGTCCCCCGTGTCCGGTCTATATCTGGAACAGTTTTCTATTTACAGTTCCAATTTTTGGTGAGTGGATACCCTACGGGGAGACGATGTGTCACGTACCAAAATGAACGTCAAGGTCAGAGGTCAAAGGTCACTGGCCTAAAAAACAGGAAATCACTGAAGTGTTCGTGTCCGGTCTATATCTGTGAACGTTTTCTATCCACAGTTGCAATTTTAATTGAGTGGATACGCTAGGTGGAGACGATGTGTCGCATACCAAAATTGAGGTCAAGGTCAGAGGTCAAAGGTCACTGTTGCCTAAAATCAGGAAATCATTGATCATTGACAGTTTTCTATCTACAGTTCTAATTTTTGGTGAGTGGATGCCCTAGGGGGAACGATGTGTTGCACACAAAATGTAGGTCGAGGTCAGAGGTCAAAGGTCAGTGTCACGGAAAAATCAGGAAATCATTAAAAATTTCTAATCTTTTGTGAGTGGATTCAATAGGGGGAAACGAGGTGTCGCATACCAACATATAGGTCAAGGTCGAAGGTCAAAGGTCACTGACCCCAAAATCAGGAAATTATTAAAAATGTGTCAGTAGATACATGAGGGGGACACGATGTGTCACATACCAAAATGTAGGTCAAGGCCGAAGGTCAAGGTCACTGTGACCCCCAAAATCATGAAATTGTTAAAAATCATGATTTTTTGTGTCCATTGATACACATCCTCACGAGCCAGTGTATCAATCGATCTGTTAGGATCGATACACTGGCTTGGTTAGTTACCCATATGAGTTCTGGATATAAATAGATAAAGAGGTTTCCTCTAAATCAACCCAATCAGTGAACGCGCTAAGCCAGTTGATTAGGCCAATCCGCTGATGGGTATGAGATATGACAGGATTGAATTTCATTGCGGACTCAACTGCTTTGATGTCAAGTTGAAATCAACATCAGAAGTCAAAGCAAAAACTGCAAGCTTGGGATACCGACATGCTTATTCAAAACAAGCGCGGTGGATGAAATGTACGAGATTGTATAATGGAGGCGTCGACTCAAGAACTCACTCGAAAGACCAAAAATGTCGAGGTAAACCCTCTCCAACATGTGTCCAAGGATTTAGGATTTACCTGGACTTGTGAAGATGATTGAGATATTGAGGGAAGACAATGTGTCGTGTACCAAAATGTAGGTCAAGATTAAAGGTCAAGGTCACTGTGACCCAAAAATTTGAAATTATTAAAAATAACCTTTTTTGTGCCAGTAGATACATTAGAGGGACATGATGTGTTACAAATCAAAATGTGGGTCAAAGATCAAGGTCTCTGTGACCCCAAACTCAAGAAATCATTAAAAGTCACATTTTCATATACCCGTCGAAGACGAGATCATGTAATGCGATGTTGCATTCTGTCCATTCACCCATTAACATTAGTTGTCCATGCGATATCTCTAGTTTCAAGGTATGGATTGATAACAAACTTTGGGTATAGCCTAGTCGCATTGCAAAGAGAGATCAATTTGTCAAAAGTCAAGTTTCTGCCTATATGTGTTAGGTTGGAATATTCAGACTTGTCTCCCCTACATGTATATGGCATTTGTCCTGTGGAGTTGTCTCTCATGTTTGATACATGTAAGAAATGGCTACATTTACTTAAATTCTTGTGAAATAAAAACCATACATTTACTAATTTAATGGGGAGAGGGGTCCTTTATGAACTTTAGACCTGTTTATTAACTCAAGAACAAAGGTTTACTTCATCACTTTCTTCACATCCTTCTACCTTCATGGAAAATTTTCTCGCCTGAAAGGAATCCATTTGAAAGAAAACTACTATTTTCTTGTGTTTGACTATTTGTCGATTTCAGTGTGGGATATGTGAGCTCTCGACTCTTGTTTCAAGGTCACCTAGTTACCAAGAGTTCAGCCCATTTTAGTTTATCATTCAATATAAGATGTGATGTATGTAACATTCTCAGAAGCATAAAATCGTAGACCTTTCTCTGGATTGCTAGCTACCAATTCGGATGAAGGCCATTAACAATCTAGAAATTCAGACCAGTGTAATTCCAGATATATGGGCGTATATTGAAGCCCCTTGGGCTCTTGTTGTGGTTTTTGTGGTTTTGCGCATTTAGTTGATTTTTGTGGTTTCCATGGCAACATAACAAAAAATATCCACATTACGACGTGAATGCTCTAAAAGACGAACCATTGCAGCTGGAGACTTCAAATTTGGTATACAGCATTGTTGCATGGTAAAGCACAAGTCTATTGAAATTGGGGACATTTTGTTGATTTTTGTGGTTTCCATGGCAACATAGCGAAAAATATCCACATTACGACGTGAATGCTCTAAAAGCCGAACCGTTACAGCAATGTTGGGTGGTATTAGCACAAGGCTAGTGAAATTGGGTAAATTTGGGTGTTTTTGCTGTTTCCATGGCAACATAATGGAAAATATCCACAGAATGAGGTTAATGCTGTAGAAACAGAACCATTGAAGCTAGACACTTCAAATTTGGTAGCATTATTGTGTGTTTGGTCTTCCACAGAATGACGTTAATGCTTTAGAAACCAAACCATTGCAGCTACACACTTCAAATTTGGTAGAATATTGTGTGGTAAATCGCAAGCCTATTGAAATTAAATTGGGTACATTTGTGACAATTTTTGGATCTGTGTAAAAGGATGCCCGGACAAAAGCCCCACGGACATGGACTAACTGAGTTCCAACAATCCGGAGTTCCTCTCTACCTCAGTATCACATCCATGCACCCAATACCAAGGTTTGCAACAATTCCATCATCTGTATAATACACCTGGGCCTCTCATACTATCGTACTATGCCTTTAACATTTTACATTAACCAACAATACATGTGAACATTTCCTTACACATTGAGAGCCACTTTAATGCTCCTCTGTATCAGACCGGGTGGTTGGTGGGTGCCCGCCCCTTTTATATCTAGTTGTCTCTAGCCTTCATCTGTCTATACCGGAGATTTATATTGCTCATGTGAAAGGGACGGCAATTTCACACTAGGCCGATGGGATCAAGTGTGGCCGTGGCCTCTAGTCTCATTATGATCTCAAAACTGAGTATGCCTATAGATGTACATGACAAACTTTACATCTATTTAAATATATCCAAGACTGACCTCGGGGTACTCGGTACTTTGCCATGTTTGCACAGTTCATGTTCTACGGCCCAAGATGTTCTCTTCAGAGTTTGACCCTAATATAAGACCCTAATATAAGTAATACTTCCTTTTGAGCGCCAACTAACAGAAATTTTCGGATGAAGTTTTCATGAATGTGATGTAAGCTTATATGCATGTATCAGAGTTCGAATTTGGCACCTGTCCGTCAGTCCGAGACTGGTAAAATATCCCACGGACTGGTGTGAGTGACTGAACATCAAGTCCGTCAGACTGGTTACAAAAAAGCTCTCAGTTCATTGTGTAAACTATTCCACCCCCCCCTCTGGATATCTCCGCACAATTTGTAAAGAATGAAAAACGAAATTTATGTCTGTTTTCGGTTACCTGACCGAGTCTAAATAAATCGTGCAAGTCTAAAAAAAATTTCAGCAAATTCCAACGAAATCACGACCACGGCCGCGTTTGACGACAACAACAACAACCGTAAAGCAGCATGAGCACTGTCAGCATACCGTAAAGTGTGACGGTAATGCAGCATGGCAATGCAGGTTAGCGATCTTTTCAGAAAATAAAGCACCCACTTCCAGGTCGAGAAGTGAGAAATCAGCAACATGATTACGCTAAAGTCGACCTGATCATGTTTACCAGGACAATTTTAAACATATTTTCCATCAACTTCGAAAGAAATCTACTGATTTTCTGGCTTGAAATGGCGTTTGTTGAAGCAGTGTTTCGCGACAACACGTGCAGTCAAAGTCGCGCCGTCAAAGTCTAGCCGACGGGGGTTTGTCGTGTGATTATCTTCACATGTGCTCAAGAAATTCAATAAATGCACAATTATTAATTTCTTAATTAGTAGCAACCATCACAGAGAACAAATATTCATGATGACAAATGTTCCCAGATCATCTTTTATTTAATATTAACGGACTAGTAAAAATATTTGCGGACCGGTTACATTTTTGGCTCACCAGTCTGGTGGACTGGTTCAAATTTTTCTTAAATTCGAACACTGATGTATGGGCAGGTATTTTTTCAAACATTTCAACCACTGATTGATATTATACACAGCCGGGGGGAGCAAATTCCGGTCTATCCGTCATGTATGATACGTCAATCCCTTACAACACAAAAGTGCAAACCGACTCACGGGATAGCCTTACGCTGCATGAAAGTAGTTCCACAGAGATGAGTTTTGGGGATCCTTGGTGGTTGAAAGGCTTTACTCACTTGGCATATATTTGATCCCTTATCTGCATTAAATATTACATGTGCTCTGTTCATTGTTTTCCCACAAAATATGAGATTAATACGCTCTAAAGTATGGCAGACTGGTATCGTCACTATACCAAAGCTTGGACTCTGCTGAGAAAGTTATACAGTTTAGCTGGTTAGGTGTATATGTGAGAGATGCTCTACCATAGCAGCCAATCTGGCCACCATTGTCTCATTTTCACCTTTGCAGGCCACTGTTTGCTTTTCTCACAAGAGCAAGCTGTAACATATCTTATAATCTTTTCCTATCTTGTACTCCACCAGTCAACCTGTGGGATATCCAGAAAGTGTAATAGGGCGATTCCATGTCACGTAAGTTACATTTTCATTCCCGATGGGAATGTATTTGTAACATTTGACAAAATTAACAGCCATGACTACACCAATAACAAAACAAATCACTTAAATAAAAGTATTTCTTATAATTTGAATGGGTTTTTGATTAATTTCAGTGAAACTAATTAGCATCTGGGCTTAATTAAAAAAGTGTCACGTAAGTTACTCAGAGAATTAGGGTAGTTTTGGGTCATTTGACGTATGTTAAAAATTCTCTGATTTGGATGGAAGAATCTTAAAAGTTCTCACCTATAGCGATAGCTTGAACAATGAATTAGTAGGTATGAGTATAGTTGCCATCAGTCACTTTGCCATATTTCACCACAAGGGTTATAAAGATTGTTAACCAGTGTCCAGGGGTCGAAATATTCAAAATAGTTTACTTGTCACACGAGACAGGTGACCAAAATGTTTACCTGTCACCTGTAAGAATTACCTGAACATGCAATCGTAACATGAACATTTAACTCGAGATTAATGACAAAGTTAGATGTTGCAAGACACTAATAAATTAATGACACCTTGTTTACTTGCACTTATTAGCATATGTTTTGAATGAATTTTGTTGAAGATATATTTTGAACTCCAAAACTAAATTATTGGCTACCTGTCAATAGAGACAGGTACTTTATTTCTCTACCTGTCTCTTTCAAAAGTTACCTGTCAGAGACAGGTAGACAGGTGTAAATTTCGACCCCTGGTGTCACGTAAGTTACAAATGTGCGTCACGTAAGTTACATGGGATGGGTTTCTGGACTATTTATTCAGGAAATACTTGCAGAAATGTTTAGAAATTGAATAATATGATGTAAATATACAGGAAGAACAATTTCTGGGATACTTAACTGTTCATTATTTTCTAATTAATTACCAAACTCATTACCATATTTTCAGTGAAAACATTGGAATTATATATGGGACTGGATCCTGTACTTGTCTGCAAGGACAGTTTAGGATATCCTAATAGTATACTTTTAGTGGTAACAAAGTTAGAAATACTTAATAATTGGATTTGCTTTTGACAAAAAAATTATTCCTAGTTTACATGGTTTTGTATATGTAACTTACGTGACAATTTTTGTAACTTACGTGACATGTCACGTAAGTTACACAACTTCACTCGCCTAAATTTCTATTCAACTATTTGTTTTTTACCAAGTTAAGAGGTGGATGTTCCTAGTGGACATAAGGTAGTTTCATTGAGGGAAGAGTTTTTTTATATCTATTGCCTATATTATCTCTTGACAAAATGACCCATGAAAATTTGTCACGTAAGTTACATTGCGATAATCGGATTGAATATTGAGTGAAAATGACATAGTCTTGCCAACTTCACAAATTTGGCAAGTTTGCATGTTAGAATACATTGTTATTAGTTACTAACATCAGATATAACCAAACTGAGATGAATACTTCAGATTTTACATCTTAATTTGAGGCCTACTAGAAAATCACATTTTATGGCTGTCCGAGTTTGCTAGGTATTTTAATGGTATTTTTTTCTTGAATGTGGACCAGTCAATGACAAAAACTTCATTTTGTCTTAGTTCAGGCACTGGTTGATACAAAAAATCAACAGATGTTCCAATCCTAGCAGTTTGAAATTTGAGCAACTTTCACTCTCTGTCGTGGAATCGCCCAATATATGTCTTGTCTTATCCTAACTTGTGACATAACCATCATCAACCTTGATGTCCAGCCCTTCTCACTCATAAGGCCTAAAAAATCCTGTGTTTCCGGTAACATGCATCAGAAAAAATAGGGTAGGTAGGTAGGGAATTTTTTTTTTTTTTGGAAATTTTTTTTATATGGGGGCTAATGGAATAAGCATGATTTTACGCTGTTCTTTGTACTACACAACCAGAAAGAGTTCCATTTTGAACTAATGACATTTATGCCTAAATGTTTATGAATTAAATATTGTGTAAATATATACATAAGTGATTGAGTTAAATATTTCTCTTCTGTCAAGTAAGACCATGGCCTGAAAAAATTGAGGTAAACGGTCATTTTGGATCCATTCATCCTCTAGTTGATGTGAGCCCAGTTAAAGTTTGCGAGAATGTTTTGTTCTTGAGATATAATCATAATGTCCAAAAGATTTGGAGTTAATGGCCCATGGCCTCAACCAGAATCTTCTTGGGTTTTCATTGATTTACTTGCTAGATAAAAAGACATTAAAAAGTCCAGCTTTTTTATGTAAGGACAACACATCACCATAGGCTACCATGTTATCAGGGCCAGGATGACAATAGTCTATCTAATCTGTACAGTATAACATGCTGTCCGTGATGTTCAAAAATAAATTTTAAAAAAACTCCATCTAATTGAGAAGGATGATTTTGAAATAAACGTAAGCCCATGTCAATCAAAAGGCTATCCAAGCATTGGCCCGCCTAATTGGATAATATATATTGTAACTTGGTCCGTCTCAATCTCTCTACCGTCTACCCGTCTTTTGGGGCCATTTGCGAGAATTATCAGTCAGAAAAAAAAAGAAAAAAATATTAGGGTCGGCAGAAAAATCTAGGGTCGGTCGGGTTACTGGAAACACAGGTCTTTTTTTTTACGCCTAAAACTAAATCAATCTCTATTTACCCCTAGGTACATGTATGTTCTGTACAAACTGACCTTAATCCCCTGTGGGTATTTAGGCCTAGACTTCATTCCACTGGCCCCTTTTTCCATCGAATTCTCAACAGGTCAGTTCGCAGTTTCAACGCAACACCAACAATACCATGTTAAGAAGGTATCATATTGCTTTCTTTATGCTGGTTAAATTAACATGGTGGTCATGGTGTTCATCTAAAATCCAGAACTGACGTATTGGAGGAATTATGTATCAAGATAAAGAGCAAAATTCAGCTATTTTGGTCGAGTCAAGGTTGGATGAGCACCTACTGTAGTGTCTAATTGGATGGAAATTAATTGGGTAACACATGTGTAAACCCCCAGAGATAGCCTCTGGGTGTTCACTTAGAAAATGTAGCCCCATCCTTGTGGACCCTCGTATCAGAACGAGGGTCACGTGTTGAGGTTGGAATTCCTGGGCTGTATTGGGCTGGTCAGCCTCTTTCCCTGCCAGCATCTCATTGAATAACATCACACTGAACGTCTCCATACATTTAAATTCAGGTGAGAGTCCATCTACCCCAATCTCTGAATATCCATTACCCTTTATTCCATGAAGGTCAATTATTATCGTTTAACAGTAATTTCTATAAATGCATATCTGGAAATTAATTGGAAATTATCAATTGTTGATTAGATACTGCCCTGTGAGATCGGCTCTTTAAATTATTTCTTTCTGGTTTATTTCTTCACAGTGTAATTCTCTACTGTTTAGAGTTTTTATTTAATCAACTAGTCTAAACAATTCTATTCACAAGAATCATTTGACACTATTACAGTTTGTTAAGAAAGCAAACAATTAGTTGTTTATTTAACAGATGTGTGTAATCTTTAAAATTATTGAATTTAGTCTAAGTGATACATGTCCAGATTTAAAACCTATTGTCAGATTTTAGGAATATTCAAATGAAATCAAACAAAATCAGAGTTGCTGGACTGTTTTTGGGAATTAACTTTTCCTGCCTGCATGGTAATATTTTGGCACACAGTTTAAAAATTAACCTTCCATGTGGCTGACTGGAGGATAGAATTTCAGCCACTGGACCAAGACTTTGACTGGGACATTTGACAAACCACGTCATGTGTGAACTTTACTGACCTCCGACCCCTTATCTGTTTTACTCCCAGACATCCTCAGACAAGATGTCTGCGCCCATGGATTTGCGAGTTAGGTGCAGGATTGGCTTTTTTTTAGATACTTTTCAAATTTCCTATGCTTTAACATGGTGCTATATAGCATACTTGGCAATATTGTGCAGATATTTTTGCTAAACTCCGCAGTAGGCAGAAAAGTGAGTTACTTTAATATCATCTATATTTAATATTTAGCACTTTTATAATCTTGTCTAATTAGAATATATTCGCATTAATATATCTGTAACACCGTGTCGGAGAAAGGACAATATATTCAATATTTAGCACCTTTATAATATTATCTAATTAGAATAGATTCGCACATAAATATGTAGCTGACGTCTGAGAACAGACAATATATTGAATATTGAGCACTTTGATAATATCATCTAATTAGAAGAGATTCGCAGTTAAGTATCTATCTGGCGTCTGGGAAAAGACAATATATTCAATATTTAGCACCTTTATAATATCGTATAATCAGAAAAGATTCGCACCCAAATATGTAGCTGGCATCTGGGAAAAGACAATATATTCAATATTTAGCACTTTTATAATCTTTACTAAATAGAAGAGATTCGCGGTTAAATATCCACAAGATCCTTTTCGGAGAAAAGACAATATATTCGATATTTAGCACTTTTATAATCTACTAATTAGAAGAGATTCGCATCAAAATATCTGTAACACCGTGTCGGAGAAGGGACAATATATTCAATATTTAGCACCTCTATATTATCATCTAATTAGAATATATTCGCATTTTAATATATAGGTGAAGTTTGAGAGCAGACAATATATTGAATATTTAGCACTTTGATAATATCATATAATTAGAAAAGATTCGCAATTAAGTATCTATCTGGCGTCTGGGAAAAGACAATATATTCAATATTTAGCACCTTTATAATATCATATAATTAGAAAAGATTCGCAGTTAAATATGTAGATGGCGTCTGGGAAAGACAATATATTCAATATTTAGCACTTTGATAATATCATATAATTAGAAGAGATTCGCAGTTAAATATCCACAAGACCCTTTTCGGAGAAAAGACAATATATCCAATATTTAGCACTTTTATAATCTAATATAATTAGAAGAGATTCGCATCAAAATATCTGTAACACCGTGTCGGAGAAAGGACAATATATTCAATATTTAGCACCTTTATAATATCATCTAATTAGAATATATTCGCATTTAAATATGTAGGTGACGTTTGAGAGCAGACAATATATTGAATATTTAGCACTTTGATAATATCATCTAATTAGAAGAGATTCGCAGTTAAATATGTAGCTGGCGTCTGGGAAAGACAATATATTCAATATTTAGCACTTTGATAATATCATATAATTAGAAAAGATTCGCAGTTAAATATGTAGCTGGCGTCTGGGAAAGACAACATATTCAATATTGAGTACTTTGATAATATCATATAATTAGAAGAGATTCGCAGTTAAGTATCTATCTGGCGTCTGGGAAAGACAATATATTCAATATTTAGCACCTTTATAATATCATATAATTAGAAAAGATTCGCACTTAAATATGTAGCTGGCGTCTGGGAAAGACAATATATTCAATATTTAGCACTTTTATTGTCTACTATAAAATGACGTCACTGTGACGTCATCAAGTCGGCCATCTTGGATTTTTTTATATTTTGTGGTAGAGCTTGACCCAAGGATATAGTGTGGTAAGTTTCAGCTCCCTAGCTCAAGGGGTCAGAAAAATAATTAGGGGGTCCATTCCGCCCCCCCCCCGCCGTAGGCCACGACAGGTCCTCAAAAGCCCAGGCCAGATAGGGTTAAACAGTCTATATACCAGCACATGCGCGTTGTTTAACCAGGAAGAACGATAGAATAATCCCTGTTATTGTCAGAGGAGTTGCACAGACCAGCAAATAAGGGGTAGGACTGCCTTAAACCTCCTTAATCACCAGTCCTTGCAATATTGAAAATATGTAGCATTTGTGCTAATTATACAATATATTTTCTTTAAGGAGAGGCAATCGGACAATTTGGAGCTGCGATTTAGAAGAAATATTCAATATTTATCATGGATGCAATTTAGAAGAAATATTCAATATTTAGCATTTGTGCTAATTATACAATATATTTTCTTTCGGGAGAGTCCGACAATTTGCGTTTGCGAGTTATCATGAATATTGAATATTTCTTCTGGCTGCAATTTAGAAAGAAATATTGAATATTTAGTAATTGTGCTAATTATACAATATATTTCATTTGGGAACAGGCAAGTCAAAGTGCTAACTAGCAGTAATCCTAGAAATTATCTTCAAAGTAGCACACCCCTTTCTAAATATCACTGATTTTAGAAATTATTTGCGAAGTAGCAGATCTGCTAAATAGCATGCGAGACAATAATAACCATTCCTGCACCTTAATGGGATTTGCAGGATGTAAACACACCAGTTTACAACAACAACGTAAAATTTGTTGCTTGACTTCAGGGTTTTGGAACTTAGTATATTTTGTGAATTTCCTCTCAGTCTTTAACAACAGTAGTAATTGGTTACCAGACTATTTCAGTTATATGGTATTCTAGGTTTTCATTTAATTAGGGTGTTATCTGACATTTAGCCGAGATCTCACAGGACAGGTATCATTGTTATTTACAACAACATCATGCAAACCGTTTAGGTTTGCATATCACCGTATATGTGCGCTATTGTTGTGTTGTGGGAATGAATTACTATTTGTTACTGTTTGACCGCAAACACGTATCCACCTAAACTTCATTGATTTATTAACATGTTAACTACTACATGCTCACATGTTCAATAACTTTCTTTGGCATAAAGTTAATGTTCTAATTTTAACATCTGAAATACTCAAACAAATGTCGCGCAATATTTGCCCAAACGGTCAAATAACAGTTGTCGCCCTTTTGTTTACATTTGCATAACAGTGACCAAGCCTTTGTTTATATATGTTAAGTCCATAATGTAATGTTAAATGTTAACTGTTTCGTTAAATCCTTTGGGGATATTATTATATTTGGTTGATTAAAATCCTTAAGGGATCCTCAAAGTCACATTAAAGTACCATAAATAATCAGTGGTATTAAATATATGATATATATTCCCCAAACATAATTGTCGAATTGATACGTGTTCAAGTTAAGCCTTTGTAGTGCTGTTAACTGGTTTCGCATTATGCACTTAGGCATTTATCGTTGGACATGGTTTTGATAACTGTAACACACAGTTAGATAATACATATTCTATTGTTTACATGTACGTACATCCCAACCATCTCACATATACACATTTGTTTATATGTCTGCTTCTATATGCTCATGTTCATATAACGCTATATGGTTATGGGAATGTCCATATTGTATATGCTCGGTTGGAGTTGATATCGGTTGACACACACCCATATTAAATGTTCATGAGATAGCAGATCGTACTGTACAACCATAGATTTTTGGTTGTTTCTTGGTGTTGGTTAAATGTAGCATTGGCCATGTTTATTTATACTAATTACCTTTTTGATCCGGTTGATCGCGAACCTGTGAAAAGTGATGTTATTGTGTATTACTATTACAAAAGTAATACTACAATTATGTAGGTCACATTTTGATTTAACAGTGCGAGGTTAAGTGTCAATTGTGTATCAACTCCATCCATCTTGTTTATATATCTGGTTTACACATTTGTGAGTATGTGTTATAGCCAATACACAGGTGTCTCAACCTCTTAACTTATAAGGTATTCAGTAGTATATAACATGTGTTATCTGTTGTCACAGTGAAAACTATATACTGCTTCAGTAACCATGTATACAGCCCTATTTCACAATATAATTGTCACGGCTCTTTCCCTGCCAGCATCTCATTGAATAACATCACACTGAACTGTAGTATTTGTGCCTGTCTAAAAGTCCATCAGTCCGTATCCATTCATTGTTATGGTTTTGTATGTAACCACATTGTCAGACTTGTAGTGGCGAGTAAAAGAGCATGGTCTCTGAGTTAAATCCGTCTTATGTGTTTCACTTCAATCTGGTTTAATCCGTCTATATCTGGTAGTGAAATACCACAAAGTGGCGACGAGGAAAACGAAGAACATTTCTAGAATCATTTCAACGCACGATGGCTGCCGTAACGAGTGATATTCAGAGTATTCCTCCATTTGATTGCACTGGGGATGCAACAAGTATTGGCCCCAGATGGAAACGATGGCGGCGAGCTTTTGGACTGTATTTGACCAGTAAAGGCATTACAGAAGATAACCAAAAGAAAGCTATTTTACTCCACACAGCCGGAATGGATGTTCAAGATATCTATGACACTCTCACTGATCCAGGTGCTGCTGAAGATGACGAGGCGGGTGAGTACGAAAAAACTCTCAGAACTCTCGACGCTCATTTTATGCCACAAATGAACGTGCCATATGAACGTCATGTCTTTCGTCAGTTGGAACAGAAAGAATCAGAAACTGTCGACCAATTTGTGTCACGTCTGTCTCGGCAAGCCAGTAACTGTGATTTTCGTGAAAATGAGAAAGAATCAATTCGTGATCAAGTGATTGATAAATGTAGAAATTCACATCTTCGCAGAAAATTGTTACAGAAAGGGACAGGGCTAACTTTAACTGCTGTGCAAGAAATAGCACGAGCAATGGAAGCAGTGGATTTACAAGCCAAGTCTATGGAAAACAAAAAGGTGGCGGAAGTGAATTTTGTCAGACCAAAACAGCACGAACAGCATGACAGTAAACACCCTAAGAAGGGAAATTGTTTTCGATGTGGAAAAGGAGGTCATTTTGCCAGAGACAAAGTTTGTCCTGCACATAATGCGACATGTGGGAAATGTGGTCACCGTGGCCATTATGCGGCATTATGCAAGACAAAACAGTCCAGTGTAAATAAAGGCAAATGCCATTTAAAACGGAGATATAATGACAAGTCAAAAGGTCAGTCTGTTAATGCTGTAGAGAGCGATGACGAGTATGTATTCAGTGTGTCGCGAGATGATACAGATACAGGAACTGTTGATCTATTAGTTGGGGGAGTCCAAATGTCCAAGGTGCTGATTGATTCAGGGGCGTCCTGCAATATCATTGACAAACATCTGTGGGCGGACTTAAAAAAGCAGAAAATAAAGTGTACAACAGAAAAGTGTACGAAAAAACTGTATCCTTATGGTTCCAAAACAGAGTTGAACATTATGGGTAAATTCCAAGCAGTTGTCCAATATGGGGACAAAGAAGCTCAATCAGAGTTTATAGTCATTGACCGAGAGGGAAGATCTCTTCTAGGTCGAAAAACTGCGCAAGAATTGCAGCTTTTGCACTTTAACCCAAAAGTGAATGTCATTGATCCAGGTATGGTGGTTCATTCGGATCACATTGACAAAGATAGTACAAGTATGGTGGATCATTCGGATCACACTGACAGTGATTGTACGGTGGATCATTCAGATATCAGTGACACCACTGACATTAAGAGTATAGTGGGTCAACTAAATTTGAGTGATACGATTGGCAGCGATGGTATGGTGGGCCATCCAGACCTCATTGACACCGACAACATTCACAGCGAGTATGCTAAGTGTTTCAGCGGCCTAGGAAAACTGAAAGGGTATCAAGCAAAGATACATATTGACCCAAACGTACAACCAATAGCCCAACGTGCAAGACGTATACCATTTAGCTTACGCGAGAAAGTCGAGGCTAAACTAAATGAGTTATTGGAGATGGACATTATTGAAGAAGTTCAAGGGCCTACTCCATGGGTGAGTCCGGTTGTTATAGTACCCAAGGGCAATGATGAGATACGTCTGTGCGTAGACATGCGCCAAGCTAACCAGGCCGTAATCAGGGAACGTTTTCCCATACCAACTGTGGACGAAGTACTTCTGGACATGAATCAAAGTACAGTATTCAGCAAGTTAGATCTGAAATGGGGGTTTCACCAGATAGAACTAGAGGAGGAGTCCAGAGCAATCACGAGTTTCTCGACTCATAAAGGAATTTTTCGGTTTCGACGTTTGATGTTCGGAATATCATCTGCTCCAGAGATGTATCAACACATCCTACAACAAGTGTTCGCAGACTGCCCAGGAGTTGCGAATATCTCGGACGATCTGATCATCCATGGTCGTGATAAGCGTGAACACGATCAACGTCTCAAAAAGGTGATGGATCGCATCGAAGAAATGCATTTGACTCTGAACAAAAGCAAATGTGTGTTTGCAATGCCACAACTTGAGTTCATGGGACATGTACTCTCAGGAAAAGGAATTGGGCCTACTGAGGAGAAGGTCAAGGCTGTAACGACCGCAAGAGAGCCAGAAACTGCAGCTGAGGTACGTAGTTTTCTGGGATTGGTGAATTTCAGTGCCAAGTTTATGCCTGATCTATCTACAATTGCAGAACCTCTTTGCAGACTCACACGCAAAGGAGTTGCATTTCACTGGGGTCCAGAACAACAAAAGTCATTTGACAATCTGAAGGAGTGTTTGGCAAATGCAGAAACTTTAGCTTACTTCGACAAAGATGCACCTACATGTGTTGTAGCGGATGCTAGTCCAGTGGGACTCGGCGGAGTTTTGATACAGCGTCAAAATGGAGATTTACGCGTTATCTCTTATGCTAGCCGGAGCTTGACTGACGTTGAGCGACGTTACAGTCAGACGGAAAAGGAAGCTTTGGGACTGGTCTGGTCATGTGAACGCTTTCATGTGTATCTCTATGGAGTCCAGTTCGAGTTGATCACAGACCATAAACCTCTGGAGTGTATTTACTCAACAAAATCTAATCCGTCAGCAAGGATCCAAAGATGGGTGCTGAGGATGCAACAATACCAGTTCAAGGTTAAATACACCCCAGGTCCTCAAAACATTGCAGATGCTCTCTCAAGATTATCGCGATGTAATCAGTCGGCCAGCACAGTAGCTGATGAATACATCCGGTTCGTCGCAGAAAAGTCTGCACCATCAGCGATTTCCATTCAGACGATTGAACGAGAATCTGCGACGGATGAAGAAATTTCTGATCTGCGAGCATTTATCCGGTCAGGTGATCAGAATCTGTGCCCTACACCATACAAACTAGTCAGAAATGAATTAGCTGTGTTAGGGAAATTAGTGCTTTGGGGAACTAGGCTGGTCATCCCGAGGAAATTACGTAACCAGGTGTTGGATTTAGCTCATGAGGGACATCAAGGGATAGAGAAGACCAAACAGCGGCTTCGAACAAAAGTATGGTGGCCCGGAATTGACCGTCAAGCAGAGAATAAATGCAAACGATGTTATTCATGTCAGCTTGTCACACCAGGTCCTCATCACGAACCAGTCTGTTCAACAGAAATGCCTAGTGGACCGTGGCAGGATCTAGCGGCGGATCTACTTGGCCCACTTCCTGATGGAAAATCTGTACTAGTAGTAGTGGACTATTACAGTAGATACTTTGAAGTAGATTTCTTGTCTACTACCACATCAGAGAAAGTGATAGCTTCTTTGGAGAACATGTTTTGTACGCACGGTTACCCAGAGTCACTCAAAGCGGACAATGGTCCTCAGTTTATTTCTCAAGAGTTTGAGGATTATCTCCTAGAAAAGGGTATCCACCATCGTAAAACTACTCCATTGTGGCCTCAAGCAAACGGGGAGGTGGAGAGACAAAACAGAAGTTTACTGAAAACTTTGAAGATTGCACATGCGCAGGGACTTGATCGACAACAGGAACTCCACAAGTTCCTCTTGGCATACAGGTCAACACCCCATAGTACCACAGGAGTGAGTCCAGCTGAACTCTTATATCGCCGGAAAATCCGAACCAAGATGCCAGAGTTACCGAACTCTCCTAACCCAGATTCAGAGATTCGTGATGTTGACCATGAACGGAAACAGCGAAACAAGGATTATGCGGATAAGAGACGGAATGCGAAAGTTAGTGATATCCAGCTGGGGGACAAGGTTCTTTTACAGCAGCGACGTGAAAACAAACTGACCACGCTATATCAAGATGAACCTTACGACGTTATTGATAAGTTTGGTACACAGGTAACGATTCAGTCACCGACAACTGGAGCCCAATACACGCGAAATACAGCACATGTCAAAAGATGTCACAGTGACATTCCAACCTGTACACCAGTTGACGTATTCGATGACGCGTGTGATCCAAGTCCTGAATTACCAGTAGAAGAGAATGTATCAGGTTCAGCTGAAACAGCTGACGGTTGTCTGGGTGATGATCAATCAGTCCTTAGAAGATCGACGAGAGAATCTCGTGCACCTAAATATCTACAGGACTATGTTAAGAAGTAGTGATCAGTACAGGCATTAAGGGCAGAATAATCCCTGTCTTACTGATGAGGTTTTGGAACAGTCTACTCCTACCTCTTATTGTTATTTTGAGTTTGTGTTCCTTCTCAGTTTTAACTTTTGAATATTCAGTGACACTAATGATAATGTTTGTTCTATATTGTTAAACTTGTGAAAGAATTGAACACAACAGTGGTGAGAAGAAATTCTACTTTATTTCATTAAGTATTTGAAGATAAGTTACATTGAATGAGTCTAAATAGTACAGTGGTCATACATCTATACATTCAGTTATTAACTGTGAAAATGGACAATTTGATAATGACTTTATAAACACATCCTGTGAAACAACTGAAGAATAGGAGGGATGTAGTATTTGTGCCTGTCTAAAAGTCCATCAGTCCGTATCCATTCATTGTTATGGTTTTGTATGTAACCACATTGTCAGACTTGTAGTGGCGAGTAAAAGAGCATGGTCTCTGAGTTAAATCCGTCTTACGTGTTTCACTTCAATCTGGTTTAATCCGTCTATATCTGGTAGTGAAATACCACATGAACGTCTCCATACATTTAAATTCAGGTCCCGGACGACTAGATGCTCGGCCAACGTCAAAACTTAATCCATAAGTGAAAACCCTCAGGTGGTAGACACTTGCCTTTTGAAGCACATCATTGGAACTTCTGATACCTTTTAAATAACCGGCCTGAACCATTTACATAATTTATTTACACGCTTTGTTTATCTTTATTTATCTTTACAAATATCTGTCAGAATAAATCACCTGTGTATTTTATACTCTTATCATTCCGGGAGTTTGTGTTTGTTAATGTAGTTTGACATATTATCAAAACTCAAGCGCTACACACTTGCCCGTGATTACCGTGAGACAGTGCTGTCCTAACCACGCAGTACAAACACGTCTTACACATGGATAGCGTAACGTGTGCAACTTCCTTCATTATAGGACTACCTTTCATTGTTCCCACATATCAATTTCACATAAACTACGACAAAAGTAACTCCGAAAATGGAAGTCATTGTGATATAATATTCTATATTTCGGCTTCCATTTTCGGAGTTACTTTTATCCTAGGACTGCCTTTCTTTGGTATGTTCAACTTCATTATGTCGGTATCTTTTAAGAAGGGCCGTTCGGACCATAAATCCAAACATTTAATAAATTTAAACGTTTAACTTGCACAACCAATCAGATGTCATGAATTGACATTTGGAATTACAAGCATCTAGTCCGTCATTCATGTCCAAAAGGAAACGTTTGCTGTTGTAACGTCCAATACTTTAGACGTTTCCTGTCAAAAGGCAAACGTTTCCAGTAGTAATATTCGAGACTTTTAAACGTTTCCGGTTTAAGGGAAATCGTTAACGGTTGTGATCGTCCAGTCAGATTTTTGTATTGCTGCCACATATGTTCAAACCTCAACATCAACACGTGTCCACTGGCAAAACGTTTTCGCTATGTAGTCTGTTTGAACCAATCAAAATAACCCTTACAAATATTCGCTCATATTGTATTCCTCATGCCCACCGTGCATCATGTCCTGCGCAAATTGTCCCGGTGCCAAAGATATTCTCCAAAACCAAAATGGTTTTCATTGGTTAAAATACACTACATACTGGAAATGTTTGCCAGTGGAGATTTGCGCGTGTTGGTGTATATGTTGGAATACACGCGGCCCAAGTAAAAAATCTGATTGGACGATCACAACCAGAAACGTTATCCTTTCAACCGAAAACCTTTAAAAGACCGAATTTTTCTTTTGACAGGAAACGTCTGAAGTCGCAAATTTACAACTGGAAACGTTTGCTTTTTAACAGGAAAATGTCAGTTCATAACATCTGATTGGTTGGTTCAAGTTTAAACGTTTAAACTTTTTAAAGCTTTATAATTATTAAACATTTAAGAAGTTAAAACGTTTAAAGGATGCGTTTATGGCGCGAACGGCCCTCCATATTCCTTGTCACAAGATGTAACTTGTGATTGCGTTTTAGCCACATACATTCGTGCCTGGTGCCATGCACCTGTGCCTAACTTGAAATTAAATCTATAATTGTGCGTTTATTTCATTACAAACTTAGGCCGCTGATAATTAATGGTGCGTTTCCCGTAACCCGCCCGCATCAGTATTTTTGCAAGCAATAATTACGCATGTATGTTAATTATTGTTACTGACGTGTCAAAATCCCTAAAAAAAATGCCTATAATGAATTCTGGTTTCGCGAAGCTGCGCTTTCCAATGATTTAATTACTCGTAAAATACCAAGATTGTCGTAAACAAGTTTCGTAAAGCCGTCTCTTTGTATCGGCCATTCGAAGAGCACTGCAGCGCCACCTGTTGTGCAGTTCAAGGGATTCCCCATAAACTGACCAATGAAACGGCAAACTTTCTTGGGATTCCTCTAAGCTACTTCATTATCTTTTCCAGTCGGAGCTCCGGAAGGAAATTCTGTGGTCTCAATTCCGTAGTTGTCTGATCGCAAAACTAGTAAATAACAACAAACTGGACATCCGCAATGTAATCTAACGAAATATGCATTGAGAAGTGAAGAAGTATAACTATTCGTCTACAAATTAGATATCGATTTTCACGCGGAGTTCTCAAATCAAACGGAAGTATGTTCACCATACAACCCTTTCGTTCCTCGAAAACGAACAACCGCGCAATGAATTTAGAAATGTCCGCATGGTTGATCACATTCATCCTGCTGTTGTTACGGGAAATTACGGTTCATTCAATAAACAGACAGAGATCAATTCAACAACAAATCATTGTATTAAATCCGATTACGAACATAAACAACCAACTGGTGAATTACTCTGATAAAAACACATAGTTCATCAATGTTCGGAATAAAGAGAATGTTCACTTACAGTTCAAATTGTTTCACACTTAATCCATCATTGTTCCTATAGAGTTACATGAATTTCCTGCAAATGTTCCTGTTCATAGAAGTCACTGTTATTGTCCAGATACCACACATTGTTCTTCGAAGAGATCGAGAACAGTAATCCGATCATTGACCCCTTTAGCCAACACGCTTCGTTCACATGAAGAGTCCGAAATGGTATTTCCACAGACTTGTAGCCGATCGTGCTACCCGCGATGCGCACAAACATTCCACAGTTCCTTGGGAATATTATTCACCCCAGTTCACCGGGCTACGGCCATTTCACACAGTTTACCAGGCCAACGCGCACTCAGAACACAACAATTCACGTCTGCTAAATCACGCCATGCTGTCGGAACTCCTCTGTCAGAAAAGGTGATTTTCTAAAAGCGGGTCCGAATCCGGAACGCAACGGATCAATAGTAAACGAACTTATCTCTCCACACTCCCCCGTCCTTAGACGGAACCACGTGGCGACCTGCTCTGGGTCTCAAACTATACGGTCCCATGCGTGGCGCAGGTGGAGCTAAAGTGGGTGTTGCTGCTTGACCAACAACACCTGCTGACAGTTCGCTGTCATCCTCGAATATCACATCGTCCTCGAAATCATCGTCTGACGAAGAAGAATCAATATGTTCAGTTGTCTGAACAGAGTTTTTCTCACGTGGAAGTCCAGGCTTCAGACGATTCACATGTACTCTGTAGGCTTTGGTTTTGCCTTGTGCAGTGATCTGTTCGATATCATAGTTCACTTCCGACAAGCGCTTCACAACTGTACACGGGCCTCTCCAGAGTCTACTCAACTTTTTCACCTGTCCTCGCTTCACAGCTGGCACGTGAAGCCAAACAGTGTCTCCTGGCTGGTACACTACAACGCGTGAACGTCTGTCATACAGTTTCTTGGATTTCTGTTGGGACAACTTAATGTTGTCTCGTGCAGTCTCCTGTACACCATGTAATCGTTCCACCACATCATTCACATAGCCAGATGCCGCATCCTTGGAGTTGGTAGTGGTCTCACTCATTGAGCCAGAAACAAGTGGAACATCGTCGGGCATGACTGCTTCACGACCATACATCAGCATGAACGGCGTGTAACCCGTTGACTCGTGAACAGCTGTTCTGTACGCGCACAAAGCATAAGGCAACCACCTATCCCAGTCTTTCTGGTGCTCATTGATGTACTTAGACATGATGGCCTCCAATGTTTGATTGAATCTTTCTACTTGCCCATCTGTTTGAGGGTGGTACGAAGTTGTGTACACTTTTTTGATGTCAAACAACTTGCAGACTTCCTGCACAAGCTTCGAAAGAAAGTTAGAGCCACGATCAGATAGCAAAGTCCTGGGAGCTCCATGGCGACTGATAACTTCTTCAACTAGCATAGTTGCAATTGTCTCTGCATCGATTCGAACACTGGGGAAGGCCTCGACCCATTTAGTCAGATAATCGGCAAAGACAGTTATATACTTATAACCTCCTTCTGTTGTTGGTAGTGGTCCTATTATATCCACGGCAACTCTATCAAAGGGTTTCCCGACTGGCAGCGGATGTAGTGGCGCTCTCACAATCCTCGGTGGGCGCCGACGACGTTCACATTCGATGCAAGATTTGCACCACCATTTAACTGTCCTAGCCATCCCTGGCCACCAGTACCGCGCACAAACACGATGTAGAGTCCGTCGAACACCAAGATGGCCTGCCAGTGGCGAGTCGTGGCAAGACCGCATGATCTCCTCTCTCAAGCATTCTGGGATTACAGGCCTTGGGCTGAAATGCGGATGTGTAGACTTTCGATAGAGGACACCACTAAGAATTTCGACAGATTCCGACTGCTGTTTCACTCTGCGTTCACTCACTTTGTCTACTGGCAATTTTCCACTGAAAAAGTCAAACAACAGTTTGCAGTAAGAATCCTGCTGTTGGGCCTCCTTAAGGTTTTCCACAGTTATCAGGTTGATCTCGTCTCCTTTCAGAGGAGAACGAGATAATGCGTCCGCATTTTGATTCACCTTCCCACATCGGTATCGTACCTCGAAGTTATACTCCTGGAGGAGCATAACCCAGCGACCAAGCCTTCCGGTCGGGTTCTTGAGGGATTTCAACCACTTCAGAGGGTTATGGTCAGTATAGATCACGAATGCTTGACCATACAAGTAACACCGGAACTGTTTGATTGCCCACACGATGGCCAAAGCCTCCTTCTCCGTCACTGTGTAGTTCTTTTCACTTTTCTGCAAAGTGCGGCTGCCATAGGCGACGACATGTTCAACTCCATCTACCGGTTGACTCAAGACTGCTCCCAGTCCTTCGTCGCTGGCGTCGGTCATCAGAACGAATGGCTGTTGAAAGTTTGGGTGGCATAACAGTGACGACTCCGTTAGTAGAGCTCTCAGTTGATCAAAACTCTCCTCTGCTTCACGTGACCAATGGAATTTGACTTTTCCTGTCAACTTACTGAGGGGAGCGGCAACTCGCGCGAAATCTGGTACAAAGCGGCGATAATAGGACGCGAGTCCCAAGAAGCTACGGAGCTCCTTCACACCTGTTGGTCTTGGAAAGCTCTTCACAGCTGCTACCTTTGCTGGGTCAGGACGTACACCTAAGGCCGACACGATATGCCCAAGATATTTTACTTCTGGTTGACAAAACGTACACTTGGATCTCTTGAGCCGCAGATTGGCATTTCTCAGTCGAGAAAACACCTCTCTCAGTCGCCTAAGATGTTCGTCAAATGTTGCCGAAAAAATGATTATATCATCGAGGTAGACAAGACATTGTTGCCACTGAAGTCCTGCCAATACCACATTCATCAGCCTTTGAAACGTGCTTGGTCCGTTGACTAATCCGAACGGCATAACATTGAACTCATACTGGCCTTCATTTGTGACGAACGCAGTTTTCTCGCGATCTTCCTCATTCACCTCAATTTGCCAATAACCAGCACGTAGATCAAGTGTGGTGAAATATCGGGAACCTGCCAAAGCATCGAGCGTGTCATCGATGCATGGCAACGGATACACTTCAGCCTTAGTAATGGCATTCAGGCCACGATAATCCAAACAAAATCTCTCTCCTCCATCTTTCTTCTTTACTAGCACAATGGGTGCAGCCCACGGACTAGTAGATGGACGGATGACGTCATTTTCCAACATCTCCGAAACCTGTTGTCTCACGGACTCGCGTTGTACTGGAGGTAACCGTCTGGGTGGCACCCTTACTGGATGTGCATCCCCTGTTCTGATATGGTGCTTAGCAACGTTAGTTTTGCCATACCGGTCTTCTTGCATGATGTCGGAGAATTCTTCAAGAAGATCATTTAGCCGCTGTATCTTCTCGTCATTCAGAGGTTCTTTCTCTTGTGGCACAGTAACTGTACTGGTGATGCCTTTATTCGGCACGGTGAACACACTTTTTGATTCCCCTTGAGCATTCTCTACAGCCACATCACCATCAGTCACCACTTCGAAGTTTCCGACCTTCATGCCAGAGTGTATCTGTAGAGCTTCACTCCCTAAATTCATAATGTTCAATGGGAATGAACCATCATTCGTTTTCACCAGACTTCTGGCAACCAGGAAATTAGCATTATCCCTGGTTGACATTCCTCCTAGGACTAACCCTTCAGTATCCCGAATCACCGGAGCTTTTGCCATGATGAGGCACACACTTCCAGGAGGTATGGTAGTTTGCTCTCGGGCCACAACAGCGAGCATACCCTTTTTCGGCTCCTTTTCCGCCTCCAGACGTTGTTTCCCTATCTGCACTTCAATACCTGTTTTGTTGAATTTTATTTCAACTTCATTACGTAGTAGGAAATCTGTTCCTAATATACAGGGTTTTGGTTTCTCTGTCACCCATAACTCCTGTGTTACAGTTTTGCCACCAAAGTCTATCTGTGCCCTGTATTTCCCGAGGAAATGCAGGGTTTCACCTGTCACCGATGAAGCTAGTGGTGTAACATTTGTAGTTACAATTGGGTTTGTTGGGTCACAAGCATCCTTTGAAATAATTGACAGGCTTGCACCTGTGTCCAGTAGAAAAACAGCCTCTCTACCATCAAGACACCCATACACTTGCAAAGGAATGTGGCTCCAGGAATCACTGTCACTTGGATTTTCTGCTTTGCTGGCTGAGTAAGCAGATTTGTTTTGCCTGAAGTCACTTTTACCGGAAGATTGCTGATCAAATGTTTTCCTTTTGGGGCAGTCTTTGACCAGATGCGAAGCATCACCACACCGGAAACAAGCTTTGGAATTTGAATTGTTCCTCCCTTGTCCACCTGATGAGACTTTGTGGTTACTGCGGAAACCACCATAACCAGAAGAGTTCCCAGAATATCCAGATGCAGAATTTCCAGAATATCCAGATGCATAATTTCCAGAATATCCAGATGCAGAATTTCCAGAATATCCAGATGCCTGTTTTCCTTTTAGGCTCTGGATTTCAGAATTCATTTTTCCCATTGACTCAGTCAGCTTCGCGATTTCCTGTGAAAGTTTGTCAATTTCTGACTCCCTTTTCTTATCAGGGCCCAGAACACACACATTTTTACTGGCAGTACAAACACTTTCTTCATACTCCTCTCGTTGTGCCCTTTTTAGAGCAGCCGTGTATGTTCCAGGGTCACTTCCCATCATGACCATACGCGTAAGTTTGGTTTAAGACCTTGCACAAAATGTCGTAAAGCCATTTCTTGCACATGTTCATCACCTTTTGGACCATATGCTTTCTTTGAAAGCCTCAGTATTTCTTCACCAAACTCTAACGCAGTTTCATTTTGTCTTTGACAACGTTGCCAAACAGAGTTCATCGCGAGGCTTCTTGCCTCAACTGGACAAAACTTTGTTATCAAAGTGTCACATAGTTGTACAAAATCAGTTTGTACGGCTTCACCTAGTCCATCAAAATAAGTACCTGCACGTCCTATCAGACATCCTGCTAGTATTCTAGATTTGGCATTACCGTCAGTAACCCCGTTTGCACGAAGAATTCTTCTAGCATCATTCAGGTATTCTTCAATATCCTCAGATTCGGAACCACCAAAAGTTTTTAACTGCACAGGTATTTTGACCCTAGTGACTGCACCACCTTGTCTAATTGACGGTTCGGGCTCCTGATCATCATCATCAGCCATAATGGATTAATTGTTTGCACAATATAAGACAGTTATTAATCACAGTTAATCAGGCCATGTGCGTTTTCAGTACTGTTCGCATACACTGCGCATGGTGCTGGGGTATCCGACCACAACTGCCCTTTATATACTACTGTCTGTTTTTCCCGACGCTGCCACCAATTTATGTTACGGGAAATTACGGTTCATTCAATAAACAGACAGAGATCAATTCAACAACAAATCATTGTATTAAATCCGATTACGAACATAAACAACCAACTGGTGAATTACTCTGATAAAAACACATAGTTCATCAATGTTCGGAATAAAGAGAATGTTCACTTACAGTTCAAATTGTTTCACACTTAATCCATCATTGTTCCTATAGAGTTACATGAATTTCCTGCAAATGTTCCTGTTCATAGAAGTCACTGTTATTGTCCAGATACCACACATTGTTCTTCGAAGAGATCGAGAACAGTAATCCGATCATTGACCCCTTTAGCCAACACGCTTCGTTCACATGAAGAGTCCGAAATGGTATTTCCACAGACTTGTAGCCGATCGTGCTACCCGCGATGCGCACAAACATTCCACAGTTCCTTGGGAATATTATTCACCCCAGTTCACCGGGCTACGGCCATTTCACACAGTTTACCAGGCCAACGCGCACTCAGAACACAACAATTCACGTCTGCTAAATCACGCCATGCTGTCGGAACTCCTCTGTCAGAAAAGGTGATTTTCTAAAAGCGGGTCCGAATCCGGAACGCAACGGATCAATAGTAAACGAACTTATCTCTCCACACTGTTGATCAAAATGATTTTGGCCAACGGAGCCATGATAGCTTCAACAAACGGTCAGTTTTATGTTAAATTCACAACTTTCCTATTCTCTGAAAAGACGACCGCCAGCTCTGTCATCGAGCGTTTTCTGTCCAAGGCAGATTTGAAACCACCTCTGTCGATGACAGCCATTCATCACTCATCACTGTCAGTGTCACCCAGTAATTTTTATGAACGGATTAGTTTATTCATGCATTGTCAAATCAAATGCAGTCATTAACTAAGTCAATCTGTGAATTATATGTGATTGATTATTCGTCAAATCAATTGCAATCATTAATTGTTAATCTGTGATTCTCATGCCTTATATAGGCACTTGTAATCAGCAAATAAATTCTATAAATCACTCGTGCCATGGATCAAGAATCACAGTGGTGGACTTGAAGAAAGACTTCTCTTCCAAGTCTTTACTGACTCGGAAAATCAGAAGGCAACGTGATTAGACCAATGCTGTTGTATTTGTTGACCAGTGACTTGCTTAGTACAGCTAGTATACTATAGTAAAATTTATGAATTAAAAAAAAAAATTAGGATTAATGTTACCGGTATTACTATTTATAGGTGCTTTGGTGAAGGCTGATTTAATATTGTTACCCAGTACCAATCTGATGGAAACCAGTTCTAAATTAGCTCCATATATGACACCTCACATAATGTATTTTATATGTCAAGGGTCATGTCTACGGATTCTGATCTGTGACTTCTTTTTAATGATGTTTGATGCATTATTCATTCAATTAACAGGTCACTGTTCCTCTAGCAGAGGTTTTGTTTGATAAATCTAGTCCAATAAAAAGGTTTCATATTTTCAAATTTTGCATCCCAAGTTTTGTTTTAGTAGTTTTTTTTTCTTGCTAGGTAATAATTAATAATTATCGCACTCATTTCTATTTTCAAAAGCAAGGTTACGAGAAACAACGAATTAATTAACAACGGCCTTATCCCCCAATAACCCAGCTACCAGATTTACTCCTGCCAAAAGCCAATTTCCAGATTGGAAACTTGAAAGGAAAAAAAAAAAAAAATAATAGAAAAACAGTTGAGAATAATATCCTACACATCCTCATGCCTGCATAATATTATACAATTATCGCATGTTATAGAGTGGGACATCACGATATGTCAGCTTGAGACAAGTGATGTACAACGAGCGCACAGCCAGGGGCGGCGGAAGGAGTTAAATATTGGGGGGGCCAAACCGGGGGTGGGACCGGGAGGGGGTGTCCCCCTCCCGCGAAGCGGGGGGTACGGGGGTCCTCCCCCGGCAAAATTTGAAATTTTAGCGTCCATTTAACGCATTTTAGAGCATTTCCGAGGCCTATTAGGGGTGATAATTCACAGCGAGTTTTCCTATTTTTAACTCTTCCGAAACGCTAAAAGAATTATAATCAACAATTAAGGCTGCACTGTCAATAAAAGTGTGCAAATCCTGAACACTGAATTGCACACTAGTTTGTAACACCTTTCAAACATGTAAAAGTGTTCAAGTGCGAAAACTAGTATGCAAAGACATTTACTTAAAATATGTCACTGAAGTGTTATCAAACTCATCAAGTAGATCGTCATCAATAAACACAATGACATAGGTTGTCCACAATATCGCCGAGTGTTGAATATTGGAACTCTGAAAAATTAGTGTTCATTCTGAAGTGTGCACTTTTGAACACTTTTACGCATAATAGAACACTTTTACATGTTCATGCGGACGCTAGTGTTCCAAAAGTGTTACAGAATATGTGTTCATTTGTGAACATTGGTGTTCAAATATGATGATCATTTCTGAATACGCGTGTTCATACCTGTTCTCTAGTGTTCGGATATGAACGTTAAGTGTTCAGTTTTTAACACGATATGGTGTCCTGATTTGGACATCAATATGAACGTTAGTGTTCAGTGCCGTCCAACCCCATATTTCGATTGTTGAGATACTTAGCGTTGTAGAATTTTTGGTACCTTTTTCTTTTCATTATTGTTCAAAATGGACCAGTTGATTAATTCCACATCATTATTTCAACTTATTCCAGCAACCGCTAAAATTAGTGAGGGATGAACGCTTTTACGCGTTCAATAAGTGTTACAATTTTTTTCTGACAGTGTGAACATCGATGCAGAGTCCAACTGATTCAACATCATCTTGTGCGTCTCCTATTTCAGTTACAGTAGATAAATATTTCGTCTTTTCTGCATCAAATGTGTCCCGTTTTTAACACCGGGACCCCAGCAAGAGAAGAAGCCATCGATAATACTTTTCGTTATTTAAATTCGAATCGGATGAAAAATTGTGGGTGCCATCAACTACAATGCCCGCCACCATGATTCTTTATCGGCAAGCAGGAGAGGCGGCCATCTTAATACGGAATATTATAAGTTGAGGAACACGGCCGGGGATTCCCGCTGAAGCTAGATAGGACAAACACTGGACAGATGTTGGTATATTTTCGACATTGCATTTAATTGAATGTATTTGCGATGCAGGAATCCTGAGGGTTTCAACACGAGGTTCAATACATTCAATAAAGTTAACCTAACAGGGATCAAAATTATCGCCCGTCCGATAATATCATGCACCCATGGAGGGGGGAGGAATATTTATTAACTTGGCGAAATGTGCGAGCCACAGACATAACTTCGAGCCACAACGACTTTTTGAAGTTCGGGTTTCCTCGGATATCAACATTTGGGTCAAATTTCCCTCGTACGAAACTTCGCGGATGTCACAGCTGTTATTCATTTCTCGGAATCGGTTCATGGCATTTAATATTAGGCATGCATAGGCGTTAGTGCTGAGCGAAATTATTATGGAGACCAAGTGGTTAAGCGATATTATTGGGGGGGCCAAAGTGGTCCTTGGCCCCCCCTCTCTGAATATTGGGGGGGGCCTGGCCCCCCCGGTTCCGCCGCCCCTGACAGCGCGAGTTGTACATCACTTGTCGAGAGCTGACAAATCATGATGTCCCACTCTATAACATGCAATAGTTGTTTTATTATACAGAATGTCATATTTGAATAAATTGGGACTTCATAATTATGTGAATGAGGATGGTACGGTGAAATAAGCATATCGTCTTCAACACTGCGCGATCGTTGTTGATTTCAAAAAGCTGTGTCAAGTTCAACTGTTCGACCTCGGCTTGTTTGTTGACTCAATCGCATAATTTGGAAGAGTAACGTTCTCGGTGATCTTACATACCTTCTGAAAAGATGCCAAATTTATTTCAGTCAATTACCAAATCACATTCACTAATTTCTATCACCAACGGGCCGACGACACATCAGGCCGACATACACACATCAATGTACGTTTCGGAGAGTATCAGTATGTTGGCGCGCGCTCTATGTGCGCTAAGAGGCAACTCTTAGTCCGACAGATGTCGCCGTGGAACAAATCATGTTCAACGCTCTGCCGTGGTACATGACATTTATTCAACGGTAAGGCAAGATATGAATGCATCATCACTGAACATCACGGTGTGTAGAATAACACGTGACAGGCTGTCAACCAATGAAAACATTACGAATTTACATGAGGTATAATAATATAATTTGCAAGACCATTTCTCGTGGGATTATAGTGTTGTATCCCAATTAGGTCAGAGCTGCCAAGTTGGACTGATTAAATATCTTGAGTCTATGCGAGCGCAAAGCGCGAGCCTTCGCCCTAGGCTTGGGGTCTGGGGCCTGCTGGCGGAAGTACGCGCCACAAATAGGCATAACTATGAGTAGTCGTCCTTGGCTACAATTACGCACCGCAACTGCTATTGGGTCCAGACCACTATTAAAATTTACATTGGCGGCAATGTTAAAGACTGTTAACGTAATTGCATCTCCTCGATTCATTAATTAAGTCTCGACTTCCGTATTTCGGCCAGAAGTACTTTAATTCAAGTACTACAACCGGACAGACTTCTTGACGGGGGTCGCCCATTGAAATTTTGAGTTATGCGCACTCCTACAAATGACGTCATAATTTTGGCTTTTTTCTCTGCTTTCAGAAAGCGGTGGACAGGCACCCAAATAGTCCCTCTTAGCAACTCCTTATTAGGCCTTGAGTTAAAATCAAACTCACAGCGGAACCAAACACATACCATACTCCATTCACCTACCACTGGCCTTCAATTATTCCTCGCAACAGAGACTGGAAAAAATATTGAAAACAATTCACTTCTCTGGCAGAGGTTGCCCTATTTTTAATAGTGGTCTGGTACCTATTATTCGCCCGAAGATACGGACCACAGTACACAGACCTCGTCGATTCTGGGACAAATTGCGAGCTAAGACTAAAAATGTTTCATCGGACACTTCGCATCTATGTTTTATCGTAAATAAAATCATAATTTGCCCAATGTCTGATTTTGAGAGAATGAATTCTGTTTTACCGTGAGATTTGCAAGCGCTACCGTGAGACCGGGAGGCCTCTCTAAATATCTGGAGACTCACGGCCAATCCGTGAGACTTGGCAGGTCTGTTAGGTAGACAAGTAAATTGCAAATATAAACTTTCACTGAGGTCGATTTGTACATCACTCATACTCGATTCTACATGTACATGTGATTCTGAATCGTTGTTGTTGTTGTTCTACATCAACTTCATCTGGCGTGGAAATTTCATCTGGTGTTTGGATGTTTGATTATCATCAATATTCTGTGAGGAATGGGTTTCAACAGCCCAGGAGCGTTTTCAAGCCCCCCAAAAACATGAAAATGATTTTATACGTTGTTGGCCAATCGTTCATGATGCAAATATAAAAGTGCTGTCAGCCATGACAATTAAGTTTGTGTTGTTGTAAGTGAAAGAGCATGGGTGAAATTGTTCCTAGGGAAATGCTGTCATATCCTGAAGTTATGAGATCGTCAGGAGGACTACCCGGGCTTAAATTTTATTTGTCAGCAGATATTTTTGGTCCTAAAAATGCCGTAACGCGTGAACGACTTAACATTTTGACCCCTGTCATTTTAGCAGATATAATATTGACTGCTTAAATGTAATAAAAAGGAATTTTCATCCCTTGTAAATTGCAGCCCATGGAGTCCATTGGGTGGATCAAGGATATAAAGTCTGTATCACTGCAACCATCTATGCAAAGCGACCAAGATTCAAGGATTGTCATAATATGTGTCTCCAATGGTGCAACAAAGGTATACATACAGTCTTCATACCTACATGTAGGGTAGTATGTCTGTACCAAATAAATGGTGTAACAAAGGTTTGTATAGTCTGACTTCATACCTAGGGTAATAATGTATGTACCAAATACTCTAATGGTGTAACAAAGGTATGTATGGTCTTCATACCTAGGGTAGTCATGGTAGTAAGTCTGTTCCAAGTGCTCTAGTGGTGTAACAAAGGTATACGTATGGCCATAATACCTACATGTAGGGTAGTATGTCTGTACCAAATAAATGGTGTAACAAAGGTATGTACATGTATGGTCTTCATACCTAGGATAGTCATGGTAGTAAGTCTGTTCCAAGTGCTCTAGTGGTGTAACAAAGGTATATGTATGGCCATAATACATGTACCTACATGTAGGGTAGTATGTCTGTACCAAATAAATGATGTAACAAAGGTATGTACATGTATGGTCTTCATACCTAGGATAGTCATGGTAGTAAGTCTGTTCCAAGTGCTCTAGTGGTGTAACAAAGGTATATGTATGGCCATAATACCTACATGTAGGGTAGTATGTCTGTACCAAATAAATGGTGTAACAAAGGTTTGTATAGTCTGACTTCATACCTAGGGTAATAATGTATGTACCAAATACTCTAATGGTGTAACAAAGGTATGTATGGTCTTCATACCTAGGGTAGTCATGGTAGTAAGTCTGTTCCAAGTGCTCTAGTGGTGTAACAAAGGTATATGTATGGCCATAATACCTACATGTAGGGTAGTAGGTCTGTACCAAATAAATGGTGTAACAAAGGTTTGTATAGTCTGACTTCATACCTAGGGTAATAATGTATGTACCAAATACTCTAATGGTGTAACAAAGGTACATGTATGTATGGTCTTCATACCTAGGGTAGTCATGGTATTAAGTCTGTTCCAAGTGCTCTAGTGGTGTAACAAAGGTATACGTATGGCCATAATACCTACATGTAGGGTAGTATGTCTGTACCAAGTACTCTAATGGTTTAACAGAGGTATGTATGGTCTTCATACCTAGGGTAGTAAGTCTGTACCAAGTACTCTAATGGTGTAATAAAGGTATGTATGGTCATAATACCTAGGGCAGTATGTCTGTACCAACTACTCTAATGGTGTAGCAAAGGTATGTATGGTCATAATACCTAGGGTGGTATGTCTGTACCAAGTACTGGTGTAACAAAGGTATGTATTTGTCTGACTTCATACCTAGGGTAGTATGTCTGTACTAAATACTCTAATGGTGTAACAAAGGTATGTATGGTCATAATACCTAGGGTGGTATGTCTGTACCAAGTACATGTGTAACAAAGGTATGTATTTGTCTGACTTCATACCTAGGGTAGTATGTCTGTATCAAATACTCTAATGGTGTAACAGGGGTATGTATGGTCATCATACCTAGGATGGTAAGTCTGTACCAAATGCTCTAATGGTGTAACAAAGGTATGTATGGTCATCATACCTAGGATGGTAAGTCTGTACCAAATGCTCTAATGGTGTAACAAAGGTATGTATGGTCTGACTTCATACCTAGGATAATAAGTCTGTACCAAATACTCGAATGGTGTAACAAAGGTATGTATGGTCATAATACCTAGGGTGGTATGTCTGTACCAAGTACTGGTGTAACAAAGGTATGTATGGTCTGACTTCATACCTAGGATAGTAAGTCTGTACCAAATGCTATAATGGTGTAACAAAGGTATGTATGGTCTGACTTCATACCTAGGGTAGTATGTCTGTACCAAATACTCTAATGGTGTAACAAAGGTATGTATGGTCATAATACCTAGGGTGGTATGTCTATACCAAGTACTGGTGTAACAAAGGTATGTATTCGTCTGACTTCATACCTAGGGTAGTATGTCTGTACCAAATACTCTAATGGTGTAACAAGGGTATGTATGGTCATCATACCTAGGATAGTAAGTCTGTACCAAATGCTCTAATGGTGTAACAAGGGTATGTATGGTCTGACTTCATACCTAGGGTAGTATGTCTGTACCAAATACTCTAATGGCAGGGCCTGATCCAGGCCGTTTTTGAACCCGTTATAACGGGTTTGGGCGCCATGAATTTGGGCGCCCAAATGAGAAAAAAAAAAAAAAAAAAAAAAAAAATTTGTTAGCAAATTCCCTCTGAACAGGCTGAAACCTATATTAATGCAATTACTATTGCCAAATATTAAGTTATCAGGCTGTATTTAGACCATTCCATACTCCCACAGCTTCCATGGGCTTCGACAGTCCCACATCGCGGCCTATTTCACTATAACTTATCACACTCTGCGCCAGGTAAGGGTGCCCAAACTAAAAGTCTAGATCAGGCCCTGAATGGTGTAACAAAGGTATGTATGGTCATCATACCTAGGATAGTAAGTCTGTACCAAATGCTATAATGGTGTAACAAAGGTATGTATGGTCTGACTTCATACCTAGGGTAGTATGTCTGTACCAAATACTCTAATGGTGTAACAAGGGTATGTATGGTCATAATACCTAGGGTGGTATGTCTGTACCAAGTACTGGTGTAACAAAGGTATGTATTCGTCTGACTTCATACCTAGGGTAGTAAGTCTGTACCAAGTACTCTAATGGTGTAACAAAGGTATGTATGGTCATCATACATAGGATAGTAAGTCTGTACCAAATGCTCTAATGGTGTAACAAGGGTATGTATGGTCTGACTTCATACCTAGGGTAGTATGTCTGTACCAAATACTCTAATGGTGTAACAAGGGTATGTATGGTCATAATACCTAGGGTGGTATGTCTGTACCAAGTACTGGTGTAACAAAGGTATGTATGGTCATCACAGGGGCGGCGGAAGGAGTTAAATATTGGGGGGGCAAAACCGGGGGTGGGACCGGGAGGGGGTGTCCCCCTCCCGCGAAGCGGGGTGTCCGGGGGCCCTCCCCCTGAAAAATTTGAATTTTTAGCGTCCATTTAACGCATTTTAGAGCATTTCCGAGGCCTATTAGGGGCGATAATTCACAGCGAGTTTTCCTATTTTTCCGAAACGCTAAAAAAATTATAATCAACAAGGCTGAACATCGATGCAGAGTCCAACTGATTCAACATCGTCTTGTGCATTTCCTATTTCAGTGACAGTAGATAAATATTTCGTCTTTTCTGCATCGAATGTGTCCCGTTGCTATTTTTAACACCGGGACCCCAGCAAGAGAAGAAGCCATTGATAATACTTTTCGTTATTTAAATTCGAATCGGATGAAAAATTGTTGGTGCCATCAACTATAATGCCCGCCACCATGATTCTTTATCGGCAAGCAGGAGAGGCGGCCATCTTAATACGGAATATTAAGTTGAGGAACACGGCCGGGGATTCCCGCTGAAGCTAGATAGGACAAACACTGGACAGATGTTGGTATATTTTCGACATTGCATTTAATTGAATGTATTTGTGATGCAGGAATCCTGAGGGTTTCAACACGAGGTTCAATACATTCAATAAAGTTAACCTAACAGGGATCAAAATTTTCGCGGCAGTCGCTACAACACACCTACAAGTTTTTCACGAAATAGCACATGCTGCGGATTTCAATTTCATACTATAATGATCATGCAATCGAGCTAGAACTTTCACATATTATGCTCTGTTGCCGTTACATCAAAAGACATTTATTTTTAGGACATTTTTTCGATTTCAACCGCACCACGCACAGGCCAAATTGCCGCCTTATATCTCCTTATGTCAAATGGAAGATACAAGTCATTTAAATTCATTCAACATGTTTGACAAATTGATTAAGCGAGCTTGTCAGTAAGAGCAGGTATAAGAACAGTAGTACCGTACAGAATTTAACCACATCCACACACAGGACTCCTTCGTGAACTTTCACATCAACAGATATCGTGGATATTTATACTACTTGCACGAGATCACCAGAAGGTAGACTATACATTCATTAATAGTTCGAGAATAATTCTCAGTTTGCCGATAACGCATTCTGTAGAGTAGCTATACGTCGCAAGTTTGAGACCATTAGGCCTACAAAGGAGAACAGGAAACGCTATATCATGGTATTGTAAATTCCAAATACCCGTGCACATGCATAGGCGTTATTGCTGAGCGAAATTATTATGGAGACCAAGTGGTTAAGCGAAATTATTGGGGGGGCCAAAGTGGTCCTTGGCCCCCCCCTCTCTGAATATTGGGGGGGGGGGCCTGGCCCCGGTTCCGCCGCCCCTGCATCATACCTAGGGTAGTAAGTCTGTACCAAATACTCTAATGGCCGAATGTCATATTTGAATAAATTGGGACTTCATAATTATGTGAATGAGGATGGTACGGTGAAATAAGCATATCGTCTTCAACACTGCGCGATCGTTGTTGATTTCAAAAAGCTGTGTCAAGTTCAACTGTTCGACCTCGGCTTGTTTGTTGACTCAATCGCATAATTTGGAAGAGTAACGTTCTCGGTGATCTTACAATTACCTTCTGAAAAGATGCCAAATTTATTTCAGTCAATTACCAAATCACATTCACTAATTTCTATCACCAACGGGCCGACGACACATCAGGCCGACATACACACATCAATGTACGTTTCGGAGAGTATCAGTATGTTGGCGCGCGCTCTATGTGCGCTAAGAGGCAACTCTTAGTCCGACAGATGTCGCCGTGGAACAAATCATGTTCAACGCTCTGCCGTGGTACATGACATTTATTCAACGGTAAGGCAAGATATGAATGCATCATCACTGAACATCACGGTGTGTAGAATAACACGTGACAGGCTGTCAACCAATGAAAACATTACGAATTTACATGAGGTATAATAATATAATTTGCAAGACCATTTCTCGTGGGATTATAGTGTTGTATCCCAATTAGGTCAGAGCTGCCAAGTTGGACTGATTAAATATCTTGAGTCTATGCGAGCGCAAAGCGCGAGCCTTCGCCCTAGGCTTGGGGTCTGGGGCCTGCTGGCGGAAGTACGCGCCACAAATAGGCATAACTATGAGTAGTCGTCCTTGGCTACAATTACGCACCGCAACTGCTATTGGGTCCAGACCACTATTAAAATTTACATTGGCGGCAATGTTAAAGACTGTTAACGTAATTGCATCTCCTCGATTCATTAATTAAGTCTTGACTTCCGTATTTCGGCCAGAAGTACTTTAATTCAAGTACTACAACCGGACAGACTTCTTGACGGGGGTCGCCCATTGAAATTTTGAGTTATGCGCACTCCTACAAATGACGTCATAATTTTGGCTTTTTTCTCTGCTTTCAGAAAGCGGTGCACAGGCACCCAAATAGTCCCTCTTAGCAACTCCTTATTAGGCCTTGAGTTAAAATCAAACTCACAGCGGAACCAAACACATACCATACTCCATTCACCTACCACTGGCCTTCAATTATTCCTCGCAACAGAGACTGGAAAAAATATTGAAAACAATTCACTTCTCTGGCAGAGGTTGCCCTATTTTTAATAGTGGTCTGGTACTAGGGAGTTCAGTGAAATCCAATATGGCCGCCGTCGTAGCTGGCGAACACATCAAAAAGTCAACCTCGCCACCAGGGGTCGCTCTCCGCTGGAAAATTGGCCGCTCCGACGAACCCCTGGGACGATTGGTCCCATAATACATTGAAAAATTCTTTCACGTGGCCCCTTCCGGTTCCATTGGAACATATCCTATTCTTTATAGAACGTCAGTCATGAGTCATTTTCATGGCCAGTGTCATAACGTCATGACGTCAGAATAAAAAAATGCTTCGCAAGAATGCATAAAGAATTCTAGTAGGCTACGTCATCTTTCAGACGCGCTCGTAACATTCATGACGTCGGGACGTCGGCAGATACGCTCTCGTTATGTTCTAAATTCTAGGGTTTTGTTTTCTATCCAATGACCGATCGTACTGCCGAGCGCCCTCCCAGAGCATAGTAGGGAGGACAGGACCGGATAGCTCTGGTTTCGAAATTGATCAAAAAGTATTGAAAATGATGAACACTAAATTGTAACTAATGGTTTTGTTGTTCAGTGCAAAATAAATATGATATAACTGAGATGAAGAATACACAAAAGATGACAAGTAATTGGCCACGAAAATGTACTTGGTGAAAGGCAAAAATAAAGTCTTATGTTTCTAACTGCTAACGGTTTTCCATGTGCAGCGTTCGCGGTACTCGTGTTTGGGAAGATATGTGATTTTCACTCGTAATTTTACACTGGATTGACTTACACGAGTTCGTCGAGAGACCTATCATTCGACGGGGAATCCCCTCTATTTTTGGAATCTCGAGCTGTATGACGTCATTTTTTGCACACCGCCCGTAACGCTGAAATTTTATACGAGTGTCGTGATATTTTGGCGGATTTTTGGCTGAAAACGGTAAGTATTGTCGATGTCAATCTTTCATATCAAATGTCGAAAGTCTTAGCTATCGATTGGTATCGATGTTGTTCAGTTATTAAATCGGAGTCCAGTGTAAAATGCTTGATATTTGTGGTGGGTGCAGTCTGGTCACATTTCGTTGCGACTCAACATGGCGGCCTTCCAGTGATTTGCCGACCCCATTCGGAACTCCCGAGCGGAAATCTACGAAGGGGACTGATTCTACGCTCGGGGGACGACAACATGAATTTCCATTCTCAAAGAGAGCCGTGTCTACCCACGGGAGACCAAAGCGACTCTCATGTAAACTGGTGACATTTTTGAATCTCCAATCTCAAAGCGAGGCAGCATGACATCATTCTCAAAGCGAGCCGTGTCTACCCGCGAACTACTTCCTGTATTAGATAACTCGCTTTCACGGCCAAGTATACATACCGACAATAATTTGTTCGCGATTGATATGCTCCGAAACGGAAGAGTCATTTCCCAATTATATAGCCCACGGTATGTTTAGCAATTCGCTTCTAACTCGGCGGAGTCAGCAGGTCAGTGACAAGCCAGATAATCATACGCCGCCTACTCACCCCCCAAATTTTGGGGGGATGGCTCCCATTTACGCGTGAGACTCTTTCTCGCAGTAGGGAGTCTCGCGAGACGAGAATGCATGAATTTCCTATGAATCTCCAGATGTGACTCGGCTCCGAAGCCCAATCACTCTCGCGGAAGCCTTAATCCCCGACCAGCAAATATTTCCCTGCGAGTCTCTGATTTACGTCAGATATTCTAAAAACTGTTTATTCTTTTCATTCGAAGCACGTTTCAATAGAAAACCATCAGTTTAAATGGTACACACGCCACGTATTGGCAAGATATAATTTCCGTGACGTCACTGACAGTTCCCTGACACCGAAACACACGTGACCACGCTCTAGTCCAATATGGCGTCAATGGCCTTCGAGGGACATCTCAAACCGGAGATCCCCGAGAAGTTGCGAATGTTGCCGACCCATGTCGACTGGCCGTATTCGCGGTCCGATCGTTGTAATTATCAGCGTTCTATTTCAGCTAGTGTCGAATATCAGTAGCTTTCTTATATAAAACGCGATTTGAGCAGTTATTATCACACAGCCGTCAGTATTTTACGGTGTAAATATCAGTGAAAGTTAACACTGGAGGCGGGTGTGAGTTAACAAAATGAAACAGCGTGAAAACAGGAAGCGCTGAACACGGACATTACATTGCGCATGCGCATATCGATATACGGGTGATCTGTCCATTGGAAGTCTTCCCTTGAAATAGCTTTGCTATTGCATTCATTGACTGTTTTTACAATACTATTTTTACTATGAATTTTCACTTCACTTGTATTTGTTTTTTCTATCAAGGCCACGGGAACTGCTTGAAAGTAATAATCCAGCTGAATTTAAGATAATACCAGCATTAATACTAATACTAATAAATCATTGCAGACCAAACTTTTTTTCCTTGACATCAACATTTTGGACTACCGGTTAATTGAGGAGTAAATAAAATATTCTATTTTCTGGTGGGGGGGGGGGTAGGGGGGAGGAGGAGGGGGTGGGGGAGAGAGGAGGAGATGAAGAGAATGCATCAGGACAGGGCTTTATATTAGTTCCTTGATACAAAGTTAATGTTGTCACCAACTTAGGATGCACCCAAATTGAAATGCAAAAAAAAAAAAAAAATTAAATATTTTTCTTGCATTGAGAATTATAAATGTTCATAGAGATTCCTCATAAATAAGTGTCATATTTTATTCAAAGCCTACCTATTTTGTCATAATTGGGAAAATCTTCACAAATCTTCTTTAAAGTCCCTGCCTAAAGTTGCCACGCCGAATTGAGGGCATGCCCAAATTAGGGTAAGGGAGATGAAAGGAGGTGAGGGGAGGGGAGGGGACAGGAGGGGGTGAAGTGGGAGTGAAGTAGGTGGGGGAGGGAATGGGAAGGGGACATGGCAGGGGTGGTGAGGGGAGGGGGTAAAGTTTCTCAAACATGGATGTGCAGCTTCTATTTTTTGTGCACTTCCTTCCTGCCCCTGGAATGGAGAAAGGTTATTAACACTCAGTTGGTGATACGTTCATCTTAATGTTTATATTGCAAAACTTTTATTTGCAGATACCTTTCAGCTGTCCAAGGTTTATATCATTATGGATGGCGGCAAAGTCAGTGAAAGAAGTTTATTTGAAGGTATCTGGGGGTTGGGGCTCCCAGCTCATTGAGGATCTGGCTCATTTGCGACCAGTTAGTGGTAGGTATTCGTATCATCATACATGTACCTGGTACACGCCATACTGGTACATGCAATAATAATAATAATAATAATCTTTATTTAAACACGGTCAAACTATCAGTACAACTGTTTTTCATGAGAATAATGATATTTACAGCATAAAAACGACACAGAAATTAAATAATTGACATCATACTATATAGCTAAAGAAAATAATACTAAAAAAAAAAAATAATAATAAATATATAAAATAAATATATTTATAGTATCAAGTGGTGCATTCGCCTATCTCTGCAACATGACAAAGCTGGCATGCTCGGAAATAGGTGAAGACCGGAATGTATGGCAACTATTCTATGTTCAAATTGCTATCCTGTATATCATGTAATGGTAGCTTAATTTGTAGGCTGGTCGGTAGGGGGCTGGACTGGGCCATCTCCCACTCAACCTGGCAGTTTGGCCCAGCAGGGTGAGCTCTTTCAGCCTCCTGGGGGTGCAGCTGTCGGTAGGAGATGGGAATTGAGCCATCTCCGACAGGCTACACCCCCAGAGGGCTGACTTTGTGGTGATGGAGCTGATCCTGCTGTAGGAAAATATATTCTCGAATTGGCATGGAGGACTGTATAAAGTGACAATTCTGGGTCACATGAAGGTTGATCCCGCGATGCATTTCAGTGGTTTGAATTGTGTTTACGAACAATTTTTACCCTACCATGCCTACAAATTAAGCTACCATTACATGATATACAGGATAGCAATTTGAACATAGAATAGTTGCCATACATTCCGGTCCTCCCCTATTTCCGAGCATGCCAGCTTTGTCATGTTGCAGAGA